>JZKD02S0537774.1:52466-82579 GCA_000966675.3 Picea glauca
AGGAGGTTGCCCCCTCGAAGAGGCTTATTATCTGAAATTATCTCTTTTTCAAGGCGTTGAGTACTTTTCCTGAGGTTTTTATATGCTATATTGATGTTTGGTTCTTAACAATTTGCCTCTACAGGTTACATATTTAATCCATTTCTCCTTTAGTTACATGAAACTGAATGCAATAAATGTTGCCCTATTCTTAATAAGTGGTTTCAACTAAAAAGCCAACAATATATGTTGTTAGAAACAACCATGAACCAACTAGACCAATTTGGTCAAATAGTTGTCACATTCCAACAAAAACAACCTCACGAGGACATTAATCCCCCTGCATTTTTATAGAAATGGTGCTCCTCTTTGGATGAAATATTTATATTGATGCTTGAAATATTTAAATAGGGGATACTTAAAAGAAACCCAAATCTTTATCTCTCAAAATATTATAAAATAATATTCATTGAAAAATAATATATTCACAAAGAGAATTCCCAAATCTTTATCTCTCAAAATATTATAAAATAATATTCATTGAAAAATAATATATTCACAAAGAGAATTCTTGAGAAGAGGACTAGGAATATTCAAAGACTAAAATAAAAAATATGCAAAATATTGTACATAAATAAAATAAGCATTACATGAAAAATAATATAATGCTCACATCCATCACAATAACATAATTTTGATCACATTTATAAGAAAGAAAGGCAAAGATCCACAATTGAGAGAACTTTAAAAGATTAGTTCATTCAAAATATGAGAGAATATGAAAGTAATTGAAATTACACCCCAAAATAGTTCTCTTGAGAGTTCAAAATATAATAGTCTTTAATAGTTTGTTAATAAAATAAAATAAGATTCATCCAAATGGACTAGGATGGGGCTCCCATGGACCATAAAATTAAAGTGGAACAAGGATGAAATTGAAAAGAAGAAAGAAAGAACTGATCAAAAATCGGTTAGGTTTTCTCAGGAATGATAAGACACAAATGGATGATTCCTAAATGAGAAGAGAAAGAATAAAGAAGGATGTGATTAGTTTACTCATTGTGATGGATTTCTCTCTCTCTCTTCTATCTGTCTGTTGATGTGCCTTTTGTATTCTCCTTTGTTGAGATTATTTGACCGTTTGTAACTATCCTTTCTTGATTTGTTTCTGTTATTTTGATTAAAAATTTCTTTAACCAATTTTCAATGTAATCCCTCATTGGTGCGACAATTACCTCTTGCCTTACTCTTATATCAAATAATGAATCCTCTTATTCTCAATAGTCAATTAAAGTTTGATGTAATCTGTCTCTTTTGTCTTCATTCTTGTTCACATAATTTACTAACCAACTTTCTACTTCAAATTTTGAATACTCTACTAAATAATTAAATCTCTCAGTCGATGCATATTTCAATGATTCTAATTTGTTTTCAAAGTGCTCCTTAGTCATAAATAAAGAATTTAAAATTATATTTTGGTCATAAAATTCTCTAGTTGTTCCAGTTAGATCCAACTCAATTAATTTTAGATACAATCCTCCCTTTTTGACACTTAAAGAGTCAATATGAGCCAATATGAGCCAATATTTATTTTAAACATTTAATTATTTTAATCCAACATGCTTTTAATTAACTAATGCGGACCAGGGAGGGTAAGTCTTCTTATTTTATTTTTAATTCACTCATATTTGAGACTTTCATAACAAATGTGGTAAAATATCCTTTATAAAACTCCTCATCATAGTCCCTGGGAATAACACAACCATGTGTCACACGAGTACATGCCTGAATAGTTGGATAACATGACCATGTGTCACACGAGTACATGCCTAACTATTTGTTGATTCCACCATCCACAAATAAAAAAACTCCTCATCATTTTATTAGTCAGCCTCTCGATATTGTCTCAATTTCATCATCTTTGATCGTAAAGAAATGAAATTATTTGCCAGTTCCCAAGTCTCGAGGACTAAAGACATTATTTTCTTAATATTTTCCCCAACATATATTCTGATTGCAATGAGTAAGCTTGACTTCCCTCTCAATATTGAACTTGATTCTAGTGTTATATCATAGCTTCTCCAAGGATAAACTATAGCAATTGGATTGGAAAATATGAGAGGTGGCATTAGATGTAACATCCCCAACCACTCAAGCTGGGCCACGTCACTAATCTATTTCAACTTATGTCGCTCTATAACATTCTTGTTACCAAACTGTGTATGATAGCATACCATAATATTACACAACTTACTATTGAACAATGCTACTCCAAATTCCATTGCACAGATTCTACTCTATAACACTAGTCCATGCAGTATCACTTGAAGGAACGCGCTCAACCTCAAGATGAGTCATTCCATACTAACATTCTTCTTTTTACATAAATTAAAACAAAATGAAAGTAATTCAAAACTACTATGCACAAAGCATATTGACTACACAACAGTACTATGTGCGGAACCATCCTAGCATCACACACCAATTCTGATTTTCCTTGTGTGCGAGGTCTATTTTATTACATGCACAAACAAATTCCAGTCTCTTGTGCACACATGCTACTTTCTTGTGCACATGGCCATTCAAACGTTGCCTCAGAGACTCATGACCAAAATCATAAATTTAACTTAACATGAAAGACTATCAATAATCTCCATACTCATGCACAACTACAACAATGAATATCAACACCACACTTACATGTGCAAGCAACATTAAACATAATAACAATAATTACTTATATGCGACAACATACACGAATTAACCCATATCAAACATAGATAAATAAGCACACAATAAGTGATACAAGCACATAAAGAACACTTATCTTTTATGAAAGTCACTAACTGCACATAGAACTCTGACATTCTTCCCAACCATATACTTTGTTTATCATAATATTTCAACAACAGGTCAACCCTGAGTTGGGGCTTAACTCCACTAAGGAAAATGGGTTCCTAATGCCAGGCTAAGATATGATACTCAACATAATTGCTCAGTACAAGGCACCATTGCTGCAACACATCTACAATCTCTCATTCCCCATGCACCTGTCACACCCAAGGAAGTGTGCCCCTTCTCTTCTCAACATTCCCTTGGCTGCCCCACTTCCCTTCCAGGGTTCCAGCAATAGGTTGGACAAGAAGTGTCTAATCCCTACAACTAATTCCCAACACACCAGGGAACAATTCCCAGTAAAACTCTCACCTGGAGAATATTCTCACGGGCTTGACAACCCACTTCTTCAACAATAAATATCTCACTGAGAGAGACCACTCACAATCCTGACAACTCGCTTCTTTGAGAGAAAAAATCTAGATACAAAACATAAATCCATTACAAGCTTCTCTCTGTAGATAAGGTAATAGTCAGATTTTCCCCATAATGTTTGACCCATTCTGCTCACGAGAAAGTGAATAATCCCTCCCAAAATACACTAAGGCCAAATATATATATATATATATATTGCATGCCTTAAACTCAAAACCTATCACCTTCAAAAGTAGCTTAATCCACTTGGTGACTCGTTCCCTACCCTCGGGAACTTTAGATAAAATAATTATCCATAACATACACTTTTCTAGAAATATTATAAAATATTTTGTAAGACTTAAGTCCCCCACTTTTCCCTTTTTCGGTGGAGTTAACCCCCCGTTTCTTTTCGTCTAATTTGTCTATGCGCAATGATGTGATAGTATTAATAATTGTGATTACATTTACATGGATATTCACACTGGCCTATTTGCATCCCATCTCACCAGCCTCATAACCACACAGGCTCTCTGATATATATATATCAACCAGTTCTATGCGCACTTCCGGGAAATAACCGTGCACTTACTCAAGTGCACGCAAGATTGTGAATGTGCGCACCCTTCCATTGATGTGCAATATTGTACACCTACTTAGGTATGCATAGCACTATTAAATGTGTGCACACTTCCTTTGATAACAATTCTCCATGTACTTACCCAGGTGTGTGCAAAACCAAAATCAAGTGCCAATGGCTCACCAACATATATGTACATTTACATTTAAAATTGGTACCAATGGCTCACCAACCTATATGTACAATTAAAAAGGGTTTGGATTATCCATGAAAAAATCGGTGGCTACCCACCTATTCCACTGGCTCAAAACATGGGTTTCCACCTTGGCAGTTTTTCTACGGTTTTTCGGGTCCTAAACTTCTAGGTCCGTTTTGAGGCCCTAAAAGATGTTTTTAGGGCACGATAGTGACGAGACGATATCCAAAGAGAATTTTTGGGATGAAAAAAATATGTATTCCTCGATTAGACCTTTCTGAGGAGGTATAGACTGCCCCAAACATAGATCTTATGCAAAATTTACGCCCTTGAGAAATTGACGTACCAACTACCCCCATCGAGGCCCACAAACCTTTTTAAGTTTCATCTTCCGGGGTTAGGTTTTTGGTTTTTCTTTACTTTAAAGAGGCCTCTAGAGCCTCATTGTAAACATCATCATCTTCTTGTGAATGAGCATAGCCATCACATCTCTTATCAGAGATAAGATTCCACCATTCTAGCGAGTCATTCACTCTGTAATTTTTACAGTTTATGTACATTCTCTCATTAATAAAAATTGTGCATTATTGTATCTTTGTGTTTATTGCAATATCTCTATATATTTCATTGTTGTATCTCTACCTTCATTTCATTTAGGGATGAATTTAAGGATGGAAATTTATTTTAAAATGTAGAAACCTTGGCGAATATTACTAATCCTTCATATGCCAACTATAAATGTTTGGCGATATTTTTGTAAAAATATTCAAATTTCTAAGGATTTTATATAGTTTTTATAAAATTTTGGCGATTTTTAAGGTAAAATAATTTTATCCTATATAATTTGGGCGAATCATTTTTAAAATAGCGAATCTCATTTTTGGAAAAACCATGGAAAATTAGCCCAGGAGCAAAATTTAGCCCCTAAAATCATCCATGATTTCGTTCTCAAAATAATACAGATCAGTCGATTAGGGACATTACGTTCCCCTCCTTATTTATGCACTATCCTCAGTGCATCATATACACATGTACATACAAAATTTCAAAAATCTTAAAAAAGATATAGATAGTCTACACGCATAACATCCTCACACTCCTAGTTGCATCCTTAGGACCGTACCAGGTCCATTGGAATTTTACCAGCTCCATTACTTGATTCCGGAGATGTTTGATTTTTTGATCAAATATGCAAACCAATAACACTTGAAAATTACCTTGTGGCTCCACCTGAGTCACATTCCAATCAATAATATGATTAGAATTAGGTACATAATTTTTAAGTAATGACACATGGAAAAAATTATGAATACACAAGGATGCAAGAAATGCAATCGTATATGAAACAAGACTAATCCTCTCTAGGATTTCAAATTGTTCTAAAAAGAACACTGCCAACTTAGAACGATTCCCCAACTTCAGGGGAAATTCCTTTGGCTTTAACTTTCAAGAACACATGGTTACCCACTTTAAACTCTCTATGGGTTATGCCTTTATATGTGCATATTTTCTACCTGTCTTGGGAAGCCTTTAAATTATGTCTTATATTTACCATATTCTCTTCCATTTCTTGGAGCATATTTGGCACAACTACTACGCGGTATGATAGGTTGTCCCAACTCATTGGTGTGTTTCACTTTCTACCATAAAGTGCTTCAAATGGGCTCATATTTAAAGATTCTTGATACGTATTGTTGTAAGAAAACTCTACCATGTGAAGTTATTCTTCCCATTTTGATGGTTTATCCATCACATACATCTTGAGCATATTTTCAATCACTCGATTTACCCTCTCTATTTGTCTATTTGTATTCGGGTTATAGGATGTGCTAAAGTTCAGATTTGTTCCAAATCCTTTGAATAGAAATTTCCAAAAGTTTGAGGTGAACTTGGAATCTCTGTCAGAAACAATTGTTTTAGGTACACCATGGAGCCTAGAAACTTCTCTTATTTATATTTCAGCTATGTTGTTTTCCTTTTGCGTTGACTTCACTAGAATAAAATGGGCATCTATAGTAAGCTTGTCTACCACTACCATAATAGAATAATGTTTCTTAGAAGTCATAGGAAACTTCGTAATGAACTCCATGGTCAAAAATTCCCACTTCCGCTCAAGAATGGGAAAAGGATGTAGCAAACTAGTTGGATGTATGTGCTCAACCTTGACCTTTTTACATTCAAGACATCTAGCAATAAAATCAACAACCTTCTTTTTCATACCTGGACAATAGTATTGGTTTTTGAATACGAAAATTTTCTTCGAGTAACCTAGATGTCCAGCATAAGGAACCTTATGCATCTCCGACAACAACATACTTTTCAACTCTTGATAATTTGGCACATAGAATATGTGTCTATACATGAGGATTCCATCCTCTCTTTGCTCATGACCTTCAAACTTATGTTGTGACATACCTTGTTGTAAAGTCACCTTTATGTCCATATAGCGTTGATATGATTTGGAAACCTCTAAAATTTTGTCACACAAATCGAATTTGACATGATAATGGTTGTAGCATGGATCTCATGCACCCTCTTGTTAAGTGCATCAACCACCTTGCTTTATTTTCCTCTGATATGCTTTATGTCAAAGTCATACTCACTAAGGAATTATAACCACCTACTTTGTTTGGAATTTATACTTGGCTGTCCAAACAAATACTTCAGACCATTATGGTTTGTCCTCAGCTCAAACATTTTATCCATGAGATAGTGTTGTCACATCTTCAAGGCATGCACTATGGATACCAATTCCAATTAATGAGTAGCATAGATCCTTTCGTGCTATTTTAACTTTCTTGATTCGTAAAATACCACATGGCCATTATGACTCAGGACTCCATTGAGCCCTTCCTTTCATGCATCTATGCATACAGTGAAGTCTGCATCTGAATCAATAATTCTCAAAATTTGTGCACTTGTCAACAAACTTTTCAAGTGATGAAACTTCCTTGCACAACCCAGAGTCCATTCAAATCATGCACCTTTCTTTTGCAAGGATGTTATTGGATGCAAAATTTTAAAAAAATAATCAATAAACCTTCTATAATAGCCTGCCGATCCCATAAGGGACCTTACCACTGCGACATTTATTGGTGTTGAGCATTCTTCAATGCATTTTATCTTTTCTAGATCCACAACTATTCCTTCATTGGAAATAATATGACCCAAATAATGAATCTGTCAATGGTAAAATGAGCATTTTCTCAACTTTGCATAAAGTTTATGCTCCCTCAATACTTGCAATACCATCATCAATTTTTTCTCGTGCTACTCTTCATACTTTGAGTAAATAAGTATGTCATCCATAAATACAATGACAAACATTTATAAATAACTTCTGAAAACTCCATTCATCAAACACATGAAGACAATTGGTGCATTTGAAAATCTGAATGGCACCATTGTGAACTCATAATGTCCATACCTTGTTATGAAGGAAATCTTGTTGATGTCTTCTTCCTTAATTCTCACCTAGTGGTATCCATATCTTAGATCAATCTTTGAAAATGTCTAGTTCCCCACAACTGATCAAAGAGGTAATATATCCTTGGAAAAGGATAGTTGTTATGTAATGTTACCTTGTTCAACAGCCTGAAGTCGATACAAATTCTCAACATACTATATTTCTTCTTCATGAACAATACTGGGGTACCCCGCGACACACTTGGGTGTATATACCCCTTCTTCATAAGATCTTCAAGTTGCATTTTCAACTCCTTCAATTCCGACGTACTCATCCTATAAGGAGTCTTGGATATGGGTAACTCTCTAGGCATTAGGTTTATAGAGAAATCAATATCTCTTTTCGGTGACGACCCCAATATCTCTTTAAATACATCCGCAAAATCTTTCATTATTATGCAGTCTTCAAAATTTTGAATTTTATCCTTAGGTTCCTCTTCCATGTGCGCTGCAAATACTTGACATCCTTTCCTATAGATTGTGTTCAATTGCAAGGTTGGAACTTCTCTAATAGTTACATCTCTTGGAATTCCTTGAACATTTTGTCGAGGAAAATATATGAAGTGATCTTACTCAAGCATTTTTAGATTCTTCTTGGCTAAATAAAAATAGACGGGAATGTCACTCTAGGCTTATAGCCATCAAAAATAAAATCCTAACTCACAAGTATTAATTAAAAGTGCTTAGGCTAGTATTTTTCACAAATAAAAGATTGCTAGAAAATTCATTTTAATATGATTTTTTGAATATAATAGTTGTTGAAAACAAGTGTAGAGACAGAAGTAAGACACCAATATGATAATCAAGACAGATGGGACATAAAGAAATCCTTTATTTCATTCCAATACACCAAAGAGTCATTTTCTTTACAAAATCTCATACAGAAATTTCGGACCAAAGTCAAACTTAGACATCCCCAATGGAACATACAAAAGGACCTCTGATAGAAAATCAAAATTGAACTCTAAAAGCTGGATCAACTTGCCACAAATTGTTTCTCACTCAACTCTACACAATACCCTTTGTCAGACATGAAAACTAATTCACAAACAAACAAGTCTACACAGACTATCAAAGATAGATCAACACCTCTGAAAAACAAGTGTTTGAGTGATGTAATTCTGCCGTGAATGTTGTTGTCTACAATAAGATCCTGCTATCATAAAAGAGAATTAGTCTTGTGATAAATTAAGGAATTAATGAAAACTGAACTATCTCAAAATAAACTCAAAGAGCAAGCCTTAGTATGCTTCTCGTTCTATCATCCTCTTGTTCCTCCCTTTCCTTTTTCCTTTAAGCAAATTAGAATTGGTTGAGGTAGTTGAACCACCTCATTAGTTAAGTTAACTAAAGACTGAACCAACTTTTTAGTTAGGGGGAAAAGTAATAATCATAATAAGGGTTTTAAATAAATAATAACTAGTAGGTGGGACCCCTTGTGACTCCCATTTAGCTCTTAACAATTATAACATAACTAGTCAATTAAACAAGAACATCTCTCCTTGTGACTCCCATCATCACATGCACATTTGAAAATTTATCTCAATTATATTTGACATTGTTTTCAAAAATGCATTACTCATATATCCAAAAATAAAACATGTTGTCCAAAAACTTCTTAAGTCAACTGTCATCAACAATAGATAAAATAAAAACTCAAAATCCATATTTCCCACTTTGAGATGCAATATTTCCTTGATTGTTGTTGTCACCCTTTGATTTTCCTAAATTTGTCTTTGGTTGTGTTGAGCCTTTAGGCTAATCTCACTGATCACATGAGAAAAATCGTCCCTCAAATGCATCTGGGAAGACACATATTTGTCAGAGCCATTAGAGGGCGAGGAAGGGGTAGAAGTGGATTTTTCTTTGTCAAGGGAATGGTGGGCCTCGGTTTTCAACCTTTTTCTAGCATGAGAGGACTGAACTAGTGAGTGAACAGGTGCAGCTTAGACAATTGGGTTAATAGGTGGGGGAGAAGGTAAGGACAAATTGGTCTAGCCATGATGTTGGTAGACTATCGTGTGGAGAATCTTTTGCGATCCGTCATTTTCAGGAACCTCGGGTTGCAATGAGACATGAGGGGGCACGTGAATACCAGGGGTTTCTGGAGATTGGAAAGGAGGCCTTTCAGGCCTTGTTTGGACCACTCCTTGCCCAATCCAATTGAAAAATCTGGCCTGAAACAATTGGCCTAACTCTTGCAAGTCAACATCAAAGTGTATGGAGAACCTTGGCCTTCTTGGGCATCTATTCCAATTACCTCTCCCTCATTTGCCTTTGCCATGGATACCTCGGCTGAAAAAGCTCATTCTTGCATGCATGATTGATTAACAGATAGTCCTTTTGACAACCATACATGGTAACTCTTTAAAAATATGAAATAGATTTTGGCTCAACAACATATCAGGCTCATGCAATCCAATCCACATAAATTGTTTAATTGTTTTCAATGAGCAGTGGGTGAACAACAGGTCTTGGGATATGCGAGGAGCTTGTATTTAGTGAAAAATGATAAAATGAGGGGAAAAATAAACACGGTTATTGCTCAAAGACCACAACAATCAACTGTAATGAAAACCAAAGAAAACATCATTGTAATCTAACCAAGAAAATGTGACTCTAAACTGCTTCAATACATAATTCTTCTTGACTGTAATTAAATTTTACAACAAGGAGTGAAGAATGAATGTGGGAAGGAAACGGGGTTGTCATTAGCGGAAAGCGAAAAAAATGGTAGGGAAAGAGAGAGATTATTGTTCATAAAATTAATTAAGTGATCCATAAAACCATTTTGTAAAAAGAAACACACCAACCAAATGACCATTGAGACCCCAAAAAATTACTGTGCATAGTTCAAGCAATCCTGTGCATTAACTTGCTCCCTGCTTGTAATCAAATATAAAACATAGTGTCATCAAACAAGACAATATGCAGTCCACAACATCCTGTAGGGGAGCTCTTTTTAGCTCACTTTTCCGTTTAATATTTTAAAACACTTCCCACATGAATAAATAGTAAACCATTTTGTTTAGCATCAAAATCAACCACTGCCCACAAATTATTTCAATCATCAAATACAAATTCAAAGGTCATGCTCGATTATGTGTTTTAATTCATTTAATAATTGAATTGCAATGAGGTTATACTGTCACATATCCTATGTGTGTTTCTACTATGAACCATGATATTTATTAATGGACATCCACATACAACCATCAATATTTTAAATGCGAGATCTTGACTTTCAATTTAAACTCACATACAACCATTACCATTCAACACATACTATGTTGTGGAATACATAGACATTCGACAAAATGCAAGAGTATTTCCATGACTATACAGGTTCAATCACTCTGAATCTAAACATCCACAATGTTGGGATGTTGGGCTATCAATCCAATACAAGGAGGCAACAACAACATGCTTGATCTCATAACACAAGTCGATCAAATTGCAACAAAACCATATTGTGTAAAAACTTGTGCCTATCCTTGATGATGCAATCAAATAACTATAACATATACAGTGGATGGAAATGCCATAGTCATCCTGGTTGCAATAACCATTTGGCCATTAAAAACACATAGTCACAGTAATCATTGACTTATGGTGTAGGAACGCCACACATACCAATGCATCACGCATGAAACATCATTAATCAATTGTAAACTAATGCTAAGTTAACATTTTGATAACTTCAATGAAAAATACAGTGCCCATGTATCAACCCCATCTTCAATCAACCAATTTCAATGTTGAGCTTATCAATTAGAATGTCATAATAACCAATTGTAGTGACTACAACCAAAACCACTGCCAGGATAATCAACAGAGATGAGTCGATAATAGAATATTATCGACAATGCAACACCAACTCATAACCATCAACCGTGTATCCAAAATGACATAATGGGTTTCCTCTATCAAAACTGATCTTTGAGTAATCAAGTTTTGGCCATGTATAACAACATAGGGAGACATGGAGTCAACTCCCGACATAAGGTGAGAACCTACGAGACCAATGGTGCACGCACATGCTATACCACAAATGTCTTTGCGGACAGGGTGACAATCCCCGTGATAGAGGAGGCTATGAAAAGAGGAGAAAGGATCCATTTGGCCTTGTAACGATACTTAGCACATGCAGGGTATAACCCTCGTGGCTCTCCCAGTCAACCAAAAACAATGCTAAGGTGAAACGAAGCCGAGAAGAAGAAATATGAACCACTACGCGACCATTGGTAGCATGAAATAACCCAATACCCAAGTGAATAATGCATAGTGACACAGGGCGTTTTAAACCCATTAAACCCCATAAAATCCAATACTGGGCATGGTGATACAATGTGTGAAGGAATCCGTTCAGTCTAGGCCAAATGAAACCCTTCACTAAACCGACAAGGATGACAGAGAGCCTTTATGGCTGTTAACACTCAGAACGACCCAATACACTATAACTTCAAACATTATCGCAGAGAAAGCCACCAATGATTCATTCCAAAAAAATCACACTTTTACATAGTTGCCATACTTAAGGAAAGAAAAAACCCATACATTAGAGCCAATATCTATTTCATAACTAGAGAAGACTCGTGGATGGAAAATAAAAAGACATACATGTAATCAAAAGAACCTTAAACGCGAATTGGCTGAGCGGTTCTCCCTCTGCTTGAAAGTCGGAGCATAACCACAACAAACACAGTTGAAAAATAACCCGATTAGGGTGGCGTCGAGTGGAAGAAGTAAGGGTGACGTGTAGTAAATGCACGTTGCCTCCATCCCCAGTCCCTTAATTCCTTAGTACACGCCAACAAGCTTCCCATTAACTTAATTAATTAAACCATGTATCAAAACCATCACCCATTAAAACCAATAGCGCGACCCATATCCAAATTTTCCATAAGATAAATCACCACTTCATATAACTCAATCAAATCGCATAACTATTAGCTTATTGCTAGGGTTAACAACAACCATTGAAACTTCAATGCATGTAGAGTAGTATATAACATAGTTTAATTCCTTCCATTTGCATTTGTTTATATTTCTTTTTCCTTTTTCCAACTGCTTTTAGTATTTTTACTAACATGTCTTTTGTGCAGGTGTCAAAGTAACGAGTCCAAGAACAGATAGAAATAGTAGCAATGGATAACATAGGCAATCGTAAAATGCGATTAGAGCTCAAATTAAAACAAAAAATGCCTTACCCAACATTCACTTGTCGCATATAGAACCAACAATAATAAGCCCAATCCATCACCAATAATATCTCATCAACCATGCAAGAAGTGTCGAACAGTGGCACAAAAATCAAATAAGAACCAGATATTATCTCCCAATTTACAAGGGGTCCCACCTACTAGTATTATTTATCCTGTTAGATTAGAATAATAGGCTTTAGCAATACTTTGCAGGCAAAAAACTTCATTGTGATTTTTAATCATCAACACTATTCTTGAGTTTCCTTCCTCATCTAAGCAAGTGAATGCTTTATTGTAACAATCAAGGACAACATGGTTCTCATCCAACCAATCCATACCAATGCGGAAATCATACAAGAATAAAGGTATGATATTCAAATCAACCTTTATGCGCAACCCATTCATCTCCTATGGACATGCCTTAACCATCTCATTGATTTTCCTTTTTCCTCCGGCAGCTAACTGCACCAACCAATATTTTCCAAGCTTGATTCTCGACAATCCAAATCTTTCCACCATATTAGGATCTACATAACTATTAATAGCTCTTGAATCAATTAAAATAGAAATAGGTTGGTCATTAATATTACCTTCTACTTCAATCATGTGTGACTGAAACTCATCTTGTTTTTTATTCGGCATTGTGTAAATCCTAGGTACATTTCTTCCCATGTCCTCAACTGTCACAGCTTGTTGTACATTGTACGCAATCCTCATTTTATCACCTCTTTGAGGGAAATATCTACGTATATGATCCCCACCACAAATACAACATTGAATATGTTGTTGCCTTAGCTTTTGCTCCACTGTCTCCATCATTCTAAAATCTTTGGGAGTTGGACGTCCTTGCATATTATTTATGAAAAATGGTGGCTTAGCCCCCTTCTTCCTTTGATCCACCTTGCATTTCATCTTGTCTTCCCAATCCTTTTGGAAATTCGGTCTTCCCTTTTGTTGATCATAAAGGAATTTAGCACGCCTTATGGTTTCCACCAATGTATTTGGGTCATCATATTATATCTTGTCATTGATAAATGAAGTAAACCCACTTAGGCACCTATTAATTTTAACTTCCTCATCCTTGATGAATGCGACATATTTCAGTGGATCTAATAATCTTCTTTCATAACGCATTTGCCGTTGTACTCCCAAGATTGGGTTCAAAGAAATCCTTCATTTTCTTATCATAGTACCACTTGGTTAAGTATTTCTTTTGGAAACACCCCTTGAACTCCCTCCAAGTAACCTTATTCTCATCAATGTGTTCCACTTGCACAAACTAATCCCTCCACATTGATGCCTTTCCTTTTATCTGATAGATAATAGTTCTCCCTTCTTCCTGCACAAAATAATTATGCAGCTAGAAGTACTTCCTCATACCCAACAACTAGGTCTCCACATATTCATCTTTCTTGTGCTCACCGTCAAAGGTAAGATACTTTATCTTATTTATTTATCCATGTAGCTCATCCATCCCAGTCATGCTCTTATAATTTCTGATAGGAGATGGACTTGAGCTACTATGCGCTTTCCTAAATGAATGCTTTGGTGAGTGAAGTTGATTCCTACCAAAAATTATTGCTTGTCTTATTTTCTCATCATGAGACCCGTGACCTCTCCTTATCCATTTTTGTTTCTATTTTGTCCATGATTTACATCAATTTGACGTTGAAGTCATCTTACTGCTCCTTGTATTTCATAAGACTCTCATTATCTTCCTTATAGCTTTGGACATCTTTTTGCAGTCCCTTTATCATTTCTACCAAGTTTATGCACTACTCCTTAGATTCTATACCATCAACACCCAAGCCTATCAATGTTTCATATAAACCTACACATGATATCTAGCTAAAGCAAGTACAAACAAATCTTATTAAGAAAGGAAGAGATATTCAATATAGAAGAATGTGAAAATATTTTCACACTACTCCAATGAGCTAATCAATGAATGAATGAATGATTCAATGATGATCAATATGATACAATGAATGAGTTGAATACACTCATATATAGGGAACAACATTCCATAATTAAGAAAATAAATCAAGCAATTATTTTTCCTTAGGAATGCATGCATGCATACTAGTGATGGTCTAAATAGAAAGTCTAAAATATAGTCAGTTAATTCCCACTAAACTAGTGTGTCAAAAATATAAATTTCTCCAACACCCCTCCTGAACATCATTATGGAGTAAAAAATGAGTCCCAAAAAATAGGCCATATTAGGTACTCATGTACAATGCAACTAATAAACACTAAATACAAATGAGGAAAGAGGGAAAATTGCGTGGGAACAAACCCCCCCCCCTCCCCCTCAAAAGACAATGCATCAAAAGAAGAAAAGAATAGATGAGATCCACCATGTGGTAGGTAGAAAGTCTCCAAAACCAAGAAAAAATGACAAGTCAATGAAGCATGATCTGATGACGACATATCATAATCTGCTTCAATGAGTGTGTTGAAACTGGAATGTTGTAGCTAATACTAGTTGAAAACAATTAGATCTGTCCAAACATTAAGGTGCTAGATTACACCAAGATGGTCGGGCTAGTCAGAGTCCTTCCAAAACATAGAAGCAAACACCATAAAATTCATCAAAATAGTGGTGAATGGAACTGTAAAGGAGGCATAATCAATCAAGTCAAGAGAAATGAGAATGGTTCCCATGTATCATGGATGAAACACATTTGGAAGATGTCCTCAAACAATTTCTCAAATGTTTCCATGACCAATCATCAAGCCAACAATAAAAAATCCTCGGAGTTGGTACCTTTCCAAGATGCTGTCGTATACGCCTCTTCATCAATGACTTGAAAGAAGAGGAACTGACAAAAGGTTGAGGATACCTGAAAGGAAGACAATGTTGTTTCCGATCATGATGTCGAGGATGTCAATATGTGGAGGATGTAGACCCTATAGCTATTGTTGAAGATTCTAATGCTTCCAAAAACTTTGATGTTCGTGCTAAAGAGTATGATAATGACAACTCTAATGCTGAAGTTGTTGATTAATTGGGTTGGATTTCATTGATGTCATCCCTTGAAGAAAGTTCGGTAGCAAATTCTGGTAGCCCCAACAATATGATTAAGGGACTTCATTTTGATTGATGTATAATGGTATGAAGTTTAATATATTTGTAGGTAAGACTATTCTAGATGGATAGTACATGTCATGCCATTTCCTGTGATATGCGAAATGCAACATAACTCTTCACGGTTAGAGAGTTATGTCCTGGTGAAGTTGGAGAACCCTCATGAGTTATCTAAAATGTCAAAGAATTCAAATTAATTCTAGAAGCTCCTAGAAGAAGTTGACTAGTCAAGTGGATGAAACTAGGAGTTAGTCATGGGTTAAGTTGTTGCAATAAGAAAATAATTAAAATTAATTTAGTTGCAACTAGAAGTGGAGAATTTACTATTTGTAGTAAAGTGATTTAGAAGTGGATAAGTGGTTAGAAGTGGAGAATTTACTATTTGTAGTAAAGTGATTTAGAAGTGGACAAATGGTTAGAAGTGGATTAGCCCTAAAAGAAGGAAAGTGGGTTAAGTTGGTTAGAAGGTAAACCTTAGAGGAAGCTACATGGAAGTATAAATAAGAGAGAGGCTCTCCCATTAGCACCTATTCAATATCATTTAATATATATTTTGTGAAAGGTTATTTGGGAAGGTATTATTGATAGAAAAAAGTGCAGAAAAAAAACCGCGGCACGAAAATTGCGGCAAAAAAATCATGGCAAGAAAACTGCGATAGAAAAACTACAGCTAGAAAAGTGTGGCAGGAAAAGTGAGGAATAAAAATCGCAGCAGGAAAAGTGAGGCATAAAAATCGTGGCGGAAAAAGTGGTGCAGAAAAAACGTGGCAGAAAAAGTGTGGCAAAAAAATCACGGCAGCAGATTCGTGGCATCATAATCGTGGCAGCAGAACACTACAAGAAGAAAAATGTATGGTTTTCATATGTGTAGTGTTTAATATATGAATATGGTTGAGCATTTGCCTTGTAAATCTATTGGATGTCGTCTTTGAAGTTTAGGGCTTGTTGTAGAGTTGATCTGAGGTAGATCTATTGAAGTTTAGTATTGGTTTATGTTTGAGGGATTTTGGTTGAGGTATGTTGCTGAAGTTATTAGTATAGATAGAGGTTGAATAACATTGAGGTTCTAGCACATGGTTTGAGGTACAAACTTGTGGTATAGTGTTTGAGGTATTTGTGATCAGATCAGATTGATTGATGAGCATACAGTGATAGGTTTCTTAGTGAAAGATTTGACAGAACAGGTTGTGACTATGACATATTCATTTTCTACATTTTGAACTTATATTTTAGGGTGGTTGGGGAGGGAAAGGATAGGTGATTGTAGCCACCTTGTGGTTGTAGCTGGAGAACATAGGGGATTGTAGCCTCCTTATGGTTGTAGCCACATAATTGGGGAGTTGGAGAGTCCCTCAGGTTGTAGCCTAAAAATAGGGGGTCGGATCCTCCTTCCAGTTGTAGCTAGAAAACAAAGGAAGTCGGTGCTTCCAATTAATGTAATTCTTAAATACAAATAAGAAAAAACATCGTGTGGTTTTCTCCCACATTGGGTTTCCACGTAAAAAATATTGGGGCACTATGTATGTGTATGATTGTTCATGTGTTCATGGTTTATTTACTTTTCACTTATTGGATGATAATGTTATATTGATCATAAAGATAAAGAACACTTGCATATTTTGGTTAAATGATTAAAAATCTATATTACTAATTCACCCTTCTCAGTAATCCAACAACTGGTATCAGAGTAGGTTCCTTCAGAAATCAGTTTAACCACTGAAAGGTAGATCACGGAGAGAAACAATATGTATAAAAATGGAATACCACAATTTGATGGACAGAAGTATGCATTATGAAGTATAAGGATGAAACATTTGTACAGGAACATGGATTTGAAGTTTGAAAATCAGTTGTATATGTATACAAAGAACCAACAGTTCCTCCAACAAATGACAATGGAAATAAACTCAGTATAAATAATTCAAAATCCACAAATGCACTTCTTAATGGTCTTTGTGATTAAGTATACACCAAAGTTATACATTCTAGCTCTTCTAACGATATTTGGGGCAAACTTCAAAATATTTATGAAGGATATTCAAGAGTCAAAGAAACAAAGCTTCAAACTTACAGAGGTCAATTCAAATAGCTAAAGATAAAGGAAGATGAGAATATTGTAGCTTACTTCTTATGAGTTGATGAAACAGTGAATGCAATCATAGTATTGGGAGAAGAAATTGAAGAATTTGTAATTGTTCAAAAGGTACTAATATATCTTCCAATGATATTTGATCCTAATATCTCAACACTAGAAAAAAGAGAATATCTAGTCTCAACAAGCATGGATGAACTACATGGAATCATCACAGCCTATGAAATGAGAACTGAACAGGAAAATCTAGGTATAAAAGAAGCAACATTAAAAGCATCCAAAAGGTCAAAGAAAAAGGGAAAGAAAAAAAGAAAAATAATACAGTAGCATAAGTGACATCTTAGAAGACAATGAAGAAGTGGCCAACTTTGTCAAAATATTAAAAAAGGGAACCGACATAATATATAAAAGTAATATTCCATTGATTTGTTTTAATTGTGATGGTATTGATCATTTTGCTAACAAATTTCCTCATAATAAAAATAAAATAAATGATGAAGATGATTCAGATAGCTAACAAATATATAAAGGAAAAAGAACCAAAAAGAAAGTCTTCAAGAAAAGTTTCTGCACCAAAGAAGACAACTCCTCATAAGATGAAGATAAAGTCAGTGAAAGTGAGATAGAAAGAGTTCTATTCATGGTAATAGAAGATTCTAATAAACAAGGCATTGAAGAAGAATATGAAGAGAAAGAAGTTGACTACCGAGAAGAACCATTGAGTGATATAGAAGTTATAAAAAGAGAAAAGAATAAACACAAGAAGCTCCAGGAATAACTATACAAGAAGGAAGACACTTGAGAACTAGAGTAGATGATCACGAAATTGAAGGTTCAAATATAAGAAGATAAAAGAATTGAAGAAGAACTCATAGAAAAATTAGAAGAAAGAGACAGGATCATTGGAAATTTGGAGGTAGAGATTGTCACATTGAGAAAGGATATTCAAAAGAAAAATATTTTGAACAACTCAAAAGTTTTGGATGCCATTATCAATAGTCAAAGGCCTAATCATGAAAATTCTGGACTTGGATACAATCAGATAGAAAATGGATCAAGCTCCAAAATGACAGATGAAGAAACATATCCAAAACACTATGTAGAAACAGTCAGAGAGGATAGGAAGTTCTACAAGGAAGATCACATGGACACTCCTCCACCGAGAAGATTCAGATTTTATAATCAACGACATTTAGGAAAAAAGGCCTCGGGAAGAAGAAGGATTCAAAAGAGTAACTCCTTTCAGAAGATATTCAACTCCCATGTCTCAAAATATCTTTTTTGGTTTATTTTTGCATGCATTAATTTTGGACATAAAGCTATAAATTGTGGAGCTAATAGCAGGAAAAAAAACAACTTTGAAAGTCATACACAAAATGGATATCCAAGAAGGCTTAGTGAACAATAGAGAAGAAGCTACAACAAGTTTGAATCATTGAGAACTGAAGTGGAATGATTCAAGTGCAACAAATTTGGACACATGGCCAAAGATTGTAGAAAGATAGCCTCTCCTAGATAATCATAACATAATAACAATAATCATAGACATGAACCTTAGAAGAGAACATGGATAAGAAAGCAGAATCAATATAGAAATGAAGAATGCACACTTACTCTACAAACTAATTATAAGAAACGTGGTTGGTATGTTGACATTGGTTGCTCAAAGAACATGACAGGTGATGAAGACAGGTTTCTAACATTGAGAAAGGAAAGAGATGGGTCAATCTCCTTTGGAAATGATGACTCAGCTAGAATAATTGGAAAGGGCACAATCATAATTGGAAACAAGGTTACCAAGGAAGAAAATGTTCTACTAGTGGAAGATATGAAACATAATATTCTAAATGTAAGTCAAATATGTGACCAAGGTCACAAGATTATGTTCGATTCATAGAAATGCAAGATAAGAAAAGTAGGTTCAGGAAAATTGGTTGCAACAATTGTAAGAACTTCAAGCAACATATATGTATTAAGTTAAATTGGAAATGAAAAGTGTTTTCTAGGGAAGGAAGATGAAGTTTTGCTATGGCACAGAATAATGGGTCACATAAACATCAATAAACTCATCAAAGTCAACAAAAAGGAAGCAGCCAAAGAAATGCCCCAAATCACAAATCCAACCAACACTTTATGTAAGCATTGTCAACGAGGAAAGAAAAAAAAGACCAGGTTCAAATCAAAGGAATATTAAATGACAAGACCATTGGAAATTATGCATACTGATCTAGTTGGACCAACTAGAAAAAAGGGTTTAAAAGGTGAGATGAGAAATACTTTATGTTATTGGTTGATGATTATACAAGAATGACTGTAGTTCTTTTTCTTAGGAATAAGTCCTAAGAATTTGAAGACTTCAAGGTATATAAGGAAATGGTTGAAAATGAAATGGATTCAAAAATCAAATGCTTGAGATATGATAATGGAGGAGAGTTTACTTCAAAGGAATTTATGGATTTATTCATAAAGCATGGTATAAAAAGACAATTCTTTGTTGCCAGAACACCTCAACAGAATGGGTTCGTCGAAAGAAAGAAAATGACATTACAGGAAATGGATCGAACAATGTTAATGGATTCCAAGTTGACAGATGTTTTTTTGGACACATGAAGTGCATACAACAATTCACATTCAAAACAAAGTAATTCTCAGGAACAACAATGAAAAAACTCCTTACGAGCTATGGAAAGGAATACCAGCAAATGTGAAGCACTTCAGAGTCTTTAGAAGAAAATGCTACATCAAAAGAGAAGATGGTAGAATGGGAAAGTTTGATTCTCTTGTAGACAAAGGAGTACTTGTTGGTTAATCAAGTACAAGGAAATCATACAAATGTTACAATCTAAGACTCAACAAAGTTGTGGAAAGCATCAATGTAACGGTTGATGAGACAGGTGGACGAAAATTAAAGGATGAAGAAAAAGAGTCATTGGAATAGGTTTACGAAGAAGAAGCAAAGGATGAAGAAGAAGAAGAAGGGGAAGATCAAGAAGATTAAATATAAGTAGAAGAGAAAGAAAAACAAGTACCTCCAAACACACCTAGCAAACAAATACCGAAGAATCATCTGTTAAATCGGATTATCGGGAACAAAGATGCAGGAGTTAAGACTAGAAGAAGAATTCATTCACCAAAACAACTGCACCTAGCACTCTTATATTCGATTAAACCAAACAATTTTGAAGAAGACAACAAGGATGAATTATGGATAAAGGCCATGGAGGAAGAATTGGATTAGATAGATAAGAATGACATTTGGGAATTGGTTCCAAGACCAAGGTACAAGAATGTGATCAACACAAAATGGGTCTTCAGAAATAAATTGAATGAAGATGGACAAGTTACCAAGAACAAAACTAGATTGGTATGTAAAGGATACGCACAGGTTGAAGGTATCAACTTTGAAGAGTGTTTTTCCCCAGCTTCCAGAATGGAAGCAATCAGATTGATACTAGATTATGCATGTTCAAAGAATATTAAAGTGCATCAAATGGACGTGAAATAAAATTTTCTAAATGGAGAACTAGAAGAAGAAGTCTACATTGAGCAACCCGAGGGATTTGAGTTATCAAAAAATGAAGATTATGTTTGCAGATTAAAGAAGGCATTGTATAGTCTCAAACATCCCCCCAGAGAAAGGTATTCCAAACTAGATAGATACTTACAACAACAAGGGTTCATGAAAGGAAATGCAGACAACAACCTCTACATCAAGGTAACTTAAGATAGTATTTTATTAATTGAAGTTTATGTTGATGATATTATTTTTGGAAGTGATGATGACAGGTTGAGACAAAAATTTGAAAAGGATGTGAAGAATGAATTTGAAATGTCATTACTTGGAGAACTATCCTTCTTTCTGGGTCTTCATATATGTCAAAGAAACCAAGGAATTTTTATTTATCAAAACCAAGTATATTAGAGAAATGATAAAGAGGTTCGGAATGGAAGATTCCAAACCAATTAGTACTCCTATGAAAACCAGTTGCAATTTAAGTAAAGATGATGATTCAAAGTCTACAGATCAAAGGCAGTACAGGTCAATGATTGAAAACTTAATCTATGTGACAACATCCATACCATATGTAACGCAAGCAGTTGGATAGGTAGAAATATTTCAAGAAACACTAAAGGAATCACATGTTCTAGCAGTAAATAGGATATTCATATATATCAAGGGTATAGAAGAGTTTTGATTATGTTATCCAAAAGGAAAGGATTTATCACTTATTTTCTACATAGATGCAGATTGGGCAGGTTGCATTAATGACCGACGAAGCACTAGTGGAGCAATATTCTACTTGGGTAAGTGTTTGGTATATTGGATAAGTAAGAAAAAATCATCAATATCATTATCTATAGCCGAAGTAGAGTATATTGTAGCAACATTGTGTTGTACATAGGTTCTATGGATAAAATATACTCTGACAGATATACAGGTTGAGTATGATGAGCCCATTATAATCTATTGTGATAATACAAGAACCATCGGTATCTCAAAGAACCTAGTGATGCACTCCAAGACATAACACATTCAAATCAAGTATCACTTTATATGGGAACAAGTTACATAGAGGACCATCAGAGTTGAATATGTGGGAACAAAAGAACAAGTGACATATATATTTACAAAACCACTGCCAAGGGAATCCTTTGAGTATATTCACCAGAGACTCAGAGTAATTTTGAATCGAAAATGAATTCTTTTGAATGCTTATCTTATATGTCTTATGTTTACACAAGGAAGCACCATAAATAGGTTAGTTCATGTTAGGGGAGTAGTTTCAGGAAGAGTTCAGTTAGGGGGAGAAACCCCAAGGATAGTTTAGTTAGGGGGATCATCTCCAGATGAGAAGTTACCTTCACCATTGATGTCAAAGGGGGAGCCATTTGTTAGATGCATGATAAAGAGTTATATGCTTGGAGAGAGAGCATAGAGGAATGGTTCCAGGGGGAGCGATGGTCATGGGGGATCATGAGCGATATAGATGAAGGATAGAGAGTTAAATGCTTGGAGAGAGAACACATAGGCATGGTTCTAGGGGGAGCGATGGTCACAGGGGAGCATGAAGGATATGACTTCAGTATTGCATCAAAGTGTTTCCATCAATGCCAAAGGGGGATATTTTTTATTAATTGGGTTGGTTTTCATTGATTTCAACCCTTGAAGCAAGTTCGGTAGCAAGTTCCGGTAGCCCCAACAATATGATTAAGGGACTTCAATTTGATTGATGTATACTGTTATGAAGTTTAATATGTTTGTAGGTAAGACTATTATAGATGGATAGTACATGTCATGCCATTTCCGGTGATATGTGGAATTTCACATAACTCCTCATGGTTAGAGAGTTATGGCCTGGTGAAGTTGGAGAACCCTCATGAGTTATCTAGAAGGTCAAAGAAGTCAAATTAATTATAGAAGCTCCTAGAAGAAGTTGACTAGTTAAGTGGATGAAACTGGGAGTTAGTCATGGGTTAAGTTGTTGCAATAAGAAAATAATTAAAAATAATTTAGTTGCAACTAGAAGTCTATAATTTACTATTTGGAGAAAAGTGAGTTAGAAGTGGACACGTGGTTAGAGGTGGTTTAGTCATAAAATAAGGAAAGTGGTTTAAGTTGGTTATAAGGTAACCCCTTGAGGAATCTACATGGAAGTATAAATAAGAGAGAAAGACTCTCCCATTAGCACCTATTGAATATCATTGAAGGCTCTCCCATTAGCACCTACAGATAGAGTTTCTATAACAATGAGGTTATAGCACATGGTTTGAGGTACAGACTTGTGGTATAGTGTTTGAGGTATATGTGATAAAATAATATTGGTTGATGAGTATACAGTGACAATTTTCTCAGTGACAGATTTGAAAGAACAGGTTGTGACAGTGACATATTTTGTTTCTACATTTGGCACTTATATTTCAGGGCGGTTGGATGGGGCAAGGATAGGTGGTTGTAGCCACCTTCCGGTTATATCCAGAGAACATAGGGGGTTGTATCCTCCTTGTTATTTACAAGTTTTAAATAATGTATATTTGTATGTAATTAAAATTTAAGAGAAGATGTTGATATATTGTCATATTTAAAATTATTTTTTACATATAATATAAATTAGTAAATAGTAAATAGATTTTATCTTCTCATATGGATAATTTATATTTAGTAAATGTAAATTTGATTTACATTTATATTCAATAAATGTGATTTATAATTTCATATTTAACTCCATTGGGAATTGACCATGAAAAGTTTTATGAACTAGATTGATGGTTAGCTATGCCAAGTGTATGTTCCAAATTAAACTATTTGTGCACCCCTCCTTGGCAGAGTAGGATCACATTGTTGTGGTGAGAAGAACAAATGAATGGATGGACCCTAACAACCACTCAATGAATGAATTTAATAAATTATCTAAACAAATTTAAAATTGTGTCGCTATTTATGCACAAAATGTGGTCTAGTAAATTCATATTGCATGATTCATCCATGTTCGGAATTGTACGACTTTTATGTTTATGGTTTTAGTTTTACCTGTTGCTAAAAATATTCTCTCCTTCAATTCATGTGAGAAATAGAAAGAAGTGCACTGGCACAGAGCGCATCAATGACGAGAATAGAGGTAAGATAGGGTTTCTTATTTTAGCACCACTTTAATTCTTAATCTTTTTTAGTGAACCATAATGAACAATGGTCAAAAGTCAACTAACATTTAGAGTGAGATAGGCATGATTATGAAAGTCAATGAAGATGAATATTGCAATTAAACATAATTATTGAGGAATCTAAGTTATGGCCAACCTAAGTAAAAAAAAATCAATGCAACATGATGAATACATATTAAGGAATGTAGAAATTTAACATAAATAGAGCCAAAATGAATGTAATAGTTTGGCTTAACCATTGAATAATGTCACAACCTAACATAACCTTTGATAAAATTTTAAATGTGAAAAAACATTATGACAAAACTCTCATTGAACATCGTAATGTGACATGACATTTGATCAACATCACAATGTAATAGAGACATTGATTCCACCATATGAATGTCGCAATCTAAAATAATCATTAAGGAATTCCACAATCCAACATGACCCTGTTGGAACATTGCAATTAAACATAACCCAAGATAAATGTTGCAATGCGACAATAACCTTGATGATTTTTCTAATGCGACAACAACCTTGATGAATGTTGTAATGTGACAACAACCTTGATGAATGTCGTAATGCGACAAAAACCTTGATGAATGTCGCAATGTGAGAACAACCTTGATGAATGTCGCAATGTGAGAACAACATTGATGAATGTTGCAATGCGACATCACCTTTGATAAACTTTGCAATGTGACATAACTATTAATAACATCACTAAACCATTAACCTTGGCCAACCACAAGAAAACACCATAGTGAACCATAACGAACAATGAACAACCAAAGTCAACTAACCTTAAAGTGACATATCCCTAATGACTGTCACAATGTAACATAACCATTTGGGATTGGGAAATGTATTGAATATGAATGTTGTAATTTAACACAACTATTGAGGAATGTGATTTATGGACAACCAATTCAACAAACTCAATGCAATATAACCCTTGATAAATGTTGCAATGAAATATAAATATTAAGGAAAATAACAATTTAACATAAATTAAGCCAAAAATGAACATTTAAATGCGACAAAACCCTTAATGAACATCACAATGTGACATCATAACTTAGGATGTTGTGTCATAGGCTCATAACAAGTAAATGTTAATGTGAAAATACTCCACACATAATCATGATCATATTGGTAGGGTATGTCGAGAATTAAACTATTTTTTTCTTGAAATCAAACTTCTTGTTATGTTTATCCCTGTATTCACTTGTTACTTTCTCCTTACAATTTTTGGATAATTTCACTCTATATTATTTTTATGTTATTAGAATCAATATTATATAATAATTCATTTTAAATTTTAATCATTGATAATTTTATTAATATTCAAATTTTAATATGTCAATTTTAATTTATAAATATTTCTACATTAATTAAAAAAATTAAGTATAATAATAAAATTAATGCATCACGACCATAAATGTCATGTCATGCCAACCAATGACTTCAAAACTATATTTAATAGAAAAAATACATACAAATACTAGAATTAATACATTATGACAATAAATGTCATCTAGTGCCCATGAATGGATTCAAAACGATGGTTTGAATTTTTTCCTCGAACTTGTATTCAGTTGAAATCCATACCTTAATATGCAGGCAATGTACATCGCATGATAGATCTTGGCCAATCAATGCTGTAGCTAATCAAAAGAGCTGTGAGTTAAAAAGAAAGAAATGGTCCTATGTGAAAAGGAGCAGGGAGAAAATATTTAATTATGGAATGAGTATTGGCTTGACATAAATTCTTCAAGCATGGATTCTATTGACACTAAGGACTGTATATGTGGTTTTTCTAATTCCGGTTCATATGCAAACATGTTTGAAAGAACTGGTTTATGGTATGTAAGCATGGAACCTCCATTTTTATCAAATGAAAAACGATTCAATCTCTTTTTCACAATTAACACAACATGTACTTTGACAATAGACTATTCAACTCTATAGTCCTCTTATTTATTAGATAAATGATATGATATTATTTTTTTTTTCAAAATTGAAAAAAATGCTTATATTAGTGAATATAAAGAGTCTTTTACAGTAATATGACTGTTGGAAACACGGATCTATTGCATTTCCAATACATATTTGAAAAAGACTAATCTGTGGTTCTTCTACTTTGCTGCAACAATTTAATAGTTGATTGGCAATGTTTCAAATCTCTCAATTTGTTTTTCCATAGCCACTACAAAATATATTCCTTCTTCCTCCATATGCAAGGCTTGTTTTGATAGTTGATATGATTCCTTGTTATTTTCTCTATAGATGTGTTGTGCTTTAAGTTGTTGAAATTTTCCACTCAATGCAAGAATCTTTGTCATCCATGGCTGAAGTGAAACCACTTGTAAATTGTTTATATGTAAAAACCAATCAATAATAATATTGGAGTCTCCTACCAGTTGTATGCTTTTTACCTTTTTGTAGACAACAAAAAATAAAATACACCATAATGCTAAGCATTCACCCCTTGTATTGGTTCCGATGCCACAGTTCATCTGGACATTTTAGTAAAGCTCTTGCCCCACATTTTGTGCCCTCACATTGTGAGGCTCCATCAAAAAAATCTACTACCAGATTCCAGTCTAATAAAGGAGGCCTAGTAATCCTAGCAGTCAAAAAATATGTTTTTTGTTTCCCCCAAGTCCTGTAAAATTCTATTGTGAACCTTTATTAGTGAAGTTGGATGATCCTCAAAGATGACCAAGATCTCATGCCTCCATATCTCCCAGCAAATGTAAAAAGGAATTTCTTTCCAGAATTATGACTTTCTAATCCAAATCTAAAAGCATTCAATTATCTATCCACCCTCCTAGAAAACAATTAGATTTTGTTCCTTTATAATTGAGTGCCAAATATATTTAGCGAAATTTCTGTCAACAAACATATGATTTTATGCCTCGTTTGGTCAAAATTTCCCATGTAAGTATTTTTTGTTCTAACATTAACCAACAAAATAGTTTAACTTTTAGTGGAATCTACCAAGTCCAAAGATCTTTGTACCAGAAATTATGTCCGCCCTCCACCTCCTCCAGCAATCAACCATATATCTACATCGTTCAGTCGAGTAGTCAGCATTCCTATCGGTTGGATAGTAGATCAACAGTTGAATATATTTGATCAGTGGATCAACCAACTGAGAAATCAACTATGAGTTGGACACATGGACGATCGGGTTGATCATCCTTGTCAAGCTGACTACATAGTGCATATTTTATAGAGTCAACTCTAACCATAGATGATTATATGTGGACAACATCTTCCTGATTCCAAGGAATTTGGTTATATTTTGAAGCTATAAATAACATAACCAGGGTCATTATCAACAAGAAGTAAAATAAGTACAATTTTGTTGTATTTTAATCATGGACATGGTTTTCTTATTCAATATGTGTTGTGATGTTCTAATCACAATGCCCTATTCGTAAGTGTTGTAACGATGTATTTAGACACCAGTTTTTATATTTGAAACTTGTTATCCCCGATTTCTAGGGATAACTAGGAGATCGTGTTTTGAGGCCCACAGGTCCTAGACATGGAGTACCGAGAGAAGGATTGACCTGAGCATGGCCCTGGAAGGCCCATGTTTCTTCTTCTTCATCAGACCTGTCCTGTCATCAGCAGTAGCATCCATCACCTTCGACTTGGACTTGTATCGGAGAAGTCTCTTGCTCAATGAGGTAATTGGTCCAGGTATCATGGTATGTGTCATGTTTGATCATTATAACTTTCAGATATATGCATCAGATTCCTTTCATTTCTGACGACTGCTTGGATTTTACACTAACCCGCTTGACCATGGTTGGGGAAATTAACGAGGTGCCCTAGCAAGCTTGTATCCATAGGTTTTAGCTAGCCACCTGAGGGGATTTTGAATAACCATCATCCGTTCCCATAATTATATCACTTTTACATCTTATCTCCCATTCATCTATCCCATTCCCCTAGTTCGGACATTAGGATGACCTATTTATGGGGTTACACCTTATCCTGTGGGAAGAAGGGGCTAAAGGCCCAGGGGGTAAAAGCAACTGGTAAGAGACAAAAGCCATAAAAATAAAACCTAGAGATGCCTTGCCCAGGGATCTCTGAGAAGGCAATAAAAGGCCTCTCAATAAGAAACAAGAGGGACCCAGAGAAAATAATAAAACAAGACCTAGCCAAGAGGATGGGGGGTCTCATCACGAGCCAACCCATTATGTTTATAGTTACCTAGCAGTATGACATTTCCATTATCTAGTTACCACGCCAGGGCAATGAACTTTGGTTGCATGGCCAAGGGAAAGGGGGTATCATCACGAGTCAGCCTTATCATTTCCGTGAAAGTACTCGTGGGTAACATTGTCAGCTCTGGTCACCACACCAAGGAAGTGTCCTCTAGTTAGACCTTGAAATAAAAAGAAAGAAAAAACAATGAATAAAGGAAAGAATAAAGGAAATAAAGGGCTTGGAAAGAATTGCATCCATGATAGGTACAACTCGCCTCCTACAAAGGCACCCACAGATAATATCACCCTTGCCTTCCACTATGTATGGACATCCTTTGACCACACCACCTCGTGTTACATGGCTTGGATGATATCCTTTGGAAACTTTCTTCTTCTTATGGATGCTGGCCCAATAGGGCACTTTGTATTTTCTTCGGCTTTGTATAGTAGGTCAGTGTAATGTCTTTGAGATATTAGATTATATGCTAGGGGTTTTATGCATGCATTTGATAAAATTAATGATGAAATATGATTGACATTGCTATGATCCCAAGGACTAATGAGCCCATGGAGGGCGAATTTTTTGATGTGCAGGACCATACCCGATGGACAGGTACCAGGTGGACCGGTACACATGGGGAGATGATTAGTTCGGACCTCCATGGGGCTGAAGAGCCCATCAGATGGTTGTTGGGACCTCATTAGGGGTAGAGACAGGACAATGATTGGTCGAGCCTTTGCATGAGAGAAGAAGAAAGACATTTTCATCCAGGACGCCTTGGCTGAGCCTAGCCCTAGGGGGTTGACCCACTGCAGGTGGAATGTGTCCCTATGCTGACCCAGGACGTCCTCCGGAGATCCTTGACATCACCTTCAACGTGTGGCGACTTTATAGGGCAGTTTGGCACATGTGGCAGAGTTTGGAGGCCCAGAGAGGGCCAACGTTTGTCTTCTAGTGCTGGGATTTGCCCTAAAAAGGGCCAACGTCTCCCTCAAAGGGGCTAGACGTCCTACTTACTACTCATTTAGGGTTTTCTTTAGGCAGTTTAATGTAAAACAGCATGATTTTTAGTTATCAGCCTTGTCGGCTGTTTTAATGACCTAATTTTTAATTAAGGGTCATTGGATGATATAAATTGAGGATGTTTTCCCTCATTTTGACAAAACACACTTCACTCACACAAGTGAGATCTGATTTTTGTGCCCTTCTTGGGTAGATTTGTTGTCTAAAGTGAGGCGCACTTGCTATTGGAAGGATATTTTTTGCATTTATGGCATTTATCTCAAGGAAGGTTTACAACTAGGGTTTGCTTATGCTTTTCTTCATGACATGTAAGTAAATTTTCTTGCAAAACTTCTTAAATGAATGGTTGTAGGTGTAAT
>JZKD02S0537774.1:82629-97840 GCA_000966675.3 Picea glauca
TGGCTTAGTCATCTTGGTAGATATTGATGAATTGATGATCTTTCATAGCTAATTGACAAAACGTTGACTTCATTCTATATCTATTGCTTTACAATTGCTTATTAAATGATAGCAGGTAGTCATTGAAGTACTAACCCTTTGAGTTATAGCCTACAAATACATATATTGTGTCGTTGTTGTCTTGTTCTGGGTAGGTGTTTTCAATAGGGCATACACTTCATTTATTGGCTGATTAGCCGGACTATCTGACTCTGGTGGTAACCTATGAGAAGGGAACTCTAACACTTGACTTTATACTTTCTGCCTTTTCAAACCCTAGGTTACCGGGGACGTCTCCCCTGGGATAACCTCCCTAAACAGAAAGAACCTCCCCATCGAGGTGACATTGGGTGGGGAAGGTTCCTGTTACGCCAGTTTGCCTTCTATCCTTTAGCCTTTGACCCAAACTACAAACTGAGCGATAACAAAACTTATTCCTCTTCAATTATCCTTAGTATTGTTTATATGTTTAATATCAACATACACCCAATCCCCAATAGACAATATCGGTGAAGAAAATACTTGTGTTGAGTGATGCATCAGTGAATAAAAGTTTTTTAGCACCAAAACATCGACAAAGACATATATTTTCAAGTCATCGACAAAGGAGTATGTTAGCGAAGAAAGATATTTTCAAGTTGTCAATAAAGGAGTGTGTCAGAGAAGAAATATCTTCTCAATTTGTTGATAAAGGAGTATGTTGGTGAAGAAATATATTTTCAAGTCACCAATAAAAGAGTGTGTCGACGAAGAAATATATTTTCAATTCATAAATTAAGGAGTGTGTCGGTGAAGAAATATGTTTTCAACTCATTAATAAATGAGTATGTCAACGAATAAAGATCTTTTCAAGTCCTTGATAAAGGAGTATGTCAATGAGGAAAATATATTGCAGTGCCAAAATATAAGAAAAGAAATATATTTTGGCACCAAAATGTTAGTGTGGAAAACTATTTTGAGCACCAAAATGTCGGTGAGGAGGAAAGATAATTGATCGTCGATAAAAGGTGTGTATCAGTGAGAGAGAAATATATTTCATCGTTGATAAAGGGTGTGTATCGACAAGAGAGGAAGATATTTGATTTTATATAAAGGGAATATATGAGGGAGAGGGGAATATCTTTCATGTTGGTTGTGGAGCTTGATTATCTTCCTAATCCAAAGGTTTGTTTCAGTCGTGTTTGGATCCCATTTCTTGATGGGGGGTGTGGGGGGGATTGCCCCTCCCACTATTATTGTTAGGGGGTCCAGGGCGGGAGCAGTGACAATTAATGGAGCCCCCCCTTGGTGGGGGATTCGGGGATAGCGCCCACGAAGCGAACTTTTGGGAAAATTGCCTTGTAAAATATTGTAATTTCATAGTCAATCTGTACCATTCATTATAAGGTCACAAATCTGATGGTAGAAGTTATGTAAGGGATTCCCCCCCAAAGGAAACCCTCTTTAATGTATGAGGGAATTGTATTGCGTCTAAGAGTGATAGAGAGTATTGTATTCTGAGAAAGGAGTCTATGAGAGAAAGAAGAGGAAGTTATAGCGGGTGTGTTGTAGGTTGTATCCATTTATTTTTATTGGATAATAAAAAGGAAGGACGTGGAAATTTCTCTGGTGGAAATAACCCACATTGGGTGAACCACGTATATATGTGTCTCTATTGTATTGTGTATCTTCTATGTTTTATTTCCACATTTGTTTTTTTTTTTGCTTCGCGATCTTGTTTTTCTAACATTTAATCATCGATAAAGGGCATGTATTGGAGAGATGAAGATATTTGATCATCGATAGAGGGCGTGTATCGACAAAAGAGAAATATCTTTGATCATTGATAAAGGAGAATGTATTGGCAAGGAAGAAAGATTCCAACTCATTGATATTGGAGATAGAGTCGACGAGGAAGAAAGATAAATCTCCCCAATACATAGAAAAAAGAATAAAATAAGGAAAGAAGAAAAAGAGAGAAGAGAAGAGGATAAAGAGGAGGAGAAAAGGAAAGGGAAAAAAATAGAAAAGTTTACAAACGTTTTGAGCCAAAAACTTGTTTTGGCCATAACAAAAGCATTTCAACTCAAATTCATATGAAATTTAAAGGAGATTTCTGTAGATATGAGGGATACAAGAGTCCTAGTGAGGACCACTAGCTAATTTTGCTTTATTTTTTCAAATAATACAAATTAGGTGAAATTTTTATAGATAGCTCAAAAGAAAGAACGAAACAACAAAAGTCATGTGGGCCCCGATGGGTAAGTTGGTACCTCAACTTCCTGGGGTCATAAATTTTGCATACGACCTTCATTTTAGGCGCGTGATATCCCATTGGAAAGGTCTTTTCGAGAACTACACATTACACTATCAAAATCTTACTTGGTCTACAGTTTGACTATGGAAATCCAAAAAACATTGTTTTGGGCCCCAAAACAACCCTGGAAGTACAGAAAGATGTTTTGACATGAAAACATAACAAAAGGGCTAGTTGGATTAGGTGGGAGGCCACTAGTATCCTCCTGTACGATGTGTAAGGCTTTAGAAAACCCTGAAAGTGTACAACCCACAAGTACATAACAACATGTTGAACTAAAAATTATCAAGAGGAGTCAGTTGGTATAGGTGGGTGGCCACCAATATCCACCTAAATCGGTCCTCCCCCCTTAGGAAGCAATGGTATCCATTACGTTGAGTTCCCCCATCAGGTGAGGAAAATTCTGCTGAATTTGGCCACGGGTGATCCACTTGCCTTGGTATAGGAGTGACCTTGCCTTGACAACCCAATAAAGTTGGATCCTTTGTTGGTGAGTGCCCTTGACCTGTGTGTCCACTATATGATCAGTGGATGCCTATTCCTTGTAGTTAGGGTTGAGCTATGTTGGTGTCATCTATTTTGCGATCTTTGAGGTGTCCAATAATGCTAGAAAATATCGTTGAAGGAGGTCCACATTGAACATTGGGTGCAAGAAAACGAAGGGTGGAGTGTTGAGCTCAAAAGCATTGCAACCCATAACCTTGGTGATAGTGTAAGGCCCATAGAAAAGTGGGAAGAGATTTTGATGGGGCCCTATAAGATGCTCTTTCTACAAATGTAACTAGACCTTGTCTCCCACTTGAAACTGGTGTTGTACCCTATGTTGATCATGTCGTTGCTTTTACTTAGCATTGACTTTTTGAAAAATATCATGGACCTATTGGAGGATGTGTTGAATTCGCTCAATGAATATGGTGGCTTTGTCAGTCTCAGATTGAACATGGGAAGAGTCTATCTGTGTGGTTGCAATAGGTATTGCAACATTAATGGGATCAAAGGGTTGGAATCCCATACCCACCTGAAATGGGATATGGTCGATGGAGCTATGGAGATCCCTGTTGTAACTATGTTGAACATAAGGGAGACTCTCATCTCATGTACATTGATGCTTAGAGTTGTGCATGCGCATGATGTGCAGAATCATCTGATTTAGTGAGCTTGGTGTCCAACAATGACCAGAGACTCAACCAAAATGTGTTGAGGAACCTATTGTCTCATTCAGAGATGATGGTATGTGGTATCCAAAAATGGACCCACACTTGTTTGAAGAAGATCTTGGAAATATCTGTCACTCGAAGGTGTAGGGTTGCAGGTGTGGTGTCTTCAGTAGGTCCATTCACTTGATGACCTCTACTAAGAGAAGATTCTTTTGACTTCCACTATAGACAATGAAACAAAGTGGAGCCCCATTTAGCCACATTTGTGAGTGAAAGAGGTGTTCCCCTTCCTCTGGTTCTTCTGGATCGCTTAGCTAGAATTTGGTGCTAGCGATAGTGGCATTGGGTTCAACATCGATAATCCTATTCCCTCCTTATGGATTTGATTTGGAGTCAGAATCGGTCTATGACTCGAAATCCCTCATATCGACCACGAGTGACGTCTTGGAGAGACATTCTTTGGTGTTGTGCCAAGGGATTTTATGGTACTCACACTATTTTCCCGTGTCCTTGTTCATCTTCTCATTATCCTTCTTGTGTTGCGGCTTGGACTAGTTGTCCTGAGAGTGGCCATCTATTATTTGTCCCTTGTTGTGTGGGTTGGGGTCACCTTTGCCTTGCTTCGGCTGTGAGGAGTTCATAGATCCAAACTCTCTCCTCTTCAGCTTAAATTTCTGCTCGATCTTGACAGCATATCTATACGTCGTACCCAATGAGGCAATTTCCATAAATTCCATTTATGTTTAAATGTATCTATGCAAACAACCATGTTATTTGAGCACCAGATGTCACTCAGAGTATTTGATACCTAATTTGGTGGATAGGGTATGGAAAATATCGATGAAATCAGGCATCTCCTGGTCCCTTTCCTGACGCAGGGTGGTCCATATAGTGTATTGGTCCTCGTATCTTAAAACATGGTAGTACTCTTCTTTAATGGAATCTCGGAAGTAATCCCATGTAGGGGTGTTGAAAAAAGGCTGAAGTGGAAAGAAGGATGATCATGGGGAAAGAAAGCATGCATAAAAAAAAGTAATAGCTGGAGGGAAACACATCACACACGCATGCAAGAAAGCGCACACAAGGAAAGCAATAGCTGGAAGGAAGAACAACACACGTGCATTGGAGGAAGACCTAACATAGGTAGGGTTAGGGGTTTTGAAATACATTGTAAATGGTTGAAGAGCCCAATGGACATAAATATAGATACGTAGGTATAATAACAAGTCCTCGTTTTTGTTGTGTAAGGTTTTTGGTTCTTGATTAGTTCCTTTTTGTATTGCTCATACCATATATGTACGAGTTAATGCGATATGTAATATTGTTATGAACTATTTTGTAATATGTTGAGCTAGAACAGAGGATTAGATCGTAGGTTGTGGAGACTGGTGCGATCTAGCTCGCCTCATATAGATCTTACCCATCTTAAGGGAATTGTAAGCGCACGATGCTAGAGATGCAAAACTACTATAATAGAAGAGCCAAGAGCCAAATCTTTGTAGACATATCCCAGGAGGGACTGAACCATGTTAATACCTATCTAATATGATGAATGCATGTATGTCTTTACTTTCCTTCAACAGTTAATTGTTATGGTTAATGAATGAGTTAATATATGACTATGAACCATGATTATGTTGTTAAGGGAATAAACTGTGAAATATAGATGCATAACCATGAATAATAGTAAGTTGCAATCAAATTTATAAAAGATGGCTCTGAATAAAGAACCCCTATATCATACTCAATCCTAGGTTGTAAACACCTGAGTCTTACAACCACCCATTTAAAGCTATCTTGGGTGATACTGCGCAGCGCATTCTGTGTGTTGTGTTGCCTTCTGGTTCACCAGGAGGGCTGATAGTTTTAGAGGCTTTGTTTGAAACCTGAAAAGACATGAACCCTGGGTCAATAACTCAGATGGTAGACAAGGAAGAAGAAATAACCAACAAATGGTTTCGTTGTCATGTTGATAGGAACGAGAGAGGACTGAGTAGGTGAGATAGACTAGGCGAGAATAGAACGAAGAAAAGAAGAGAGCAATGAGCCACTAGAAGGGAATGTTGAGACCGTGGAACCCCAAAAAAGAAGAAATCAAAGTTTGGTTGAGAACCAAAGAGATAGAGTTTGCACAGAAAGGAAATTGAAACCCTAGAATCACACCTCGAAAATATCTAGACAAATACGTGTTTATTGAATTACACAAAATCTTTTTCTGTGATTTTTTGCCTCTACTGCAGTAGTGGATACTAAGGTTGAAGGATAACCACACAATGAACCGGATTCGACAGCTAGACTAGACCCTAGTACAGATTGGGCAGTTACAGCACATGAACAACAAATTCACCCGCGTAGTAGACTTTTGGCTTGACAGTATTTTTGCAGGGTTCATAACAGAGTTTGCAGTTGACATAGAGAAGTCATACAGCGCAATGGAGCAATAATTTCTATGCGGACCTAGAGGAAGTTACATTCAATCCCTGTATACTTCTATTAAGATATTGTTATATGACAAAGGTGTAATGACAATGGAATAAGATAGGTAAGCTTCCCTGCGTGTATGGGGGAAGGGGGGAATCACTGACAGAGAGGGGATAAATGGAAGGAAGTAGAGATAAAGGCAAGAAGGAGGAGGAACCCTTGGACCCAATCATGATGGATTATGACCATATCAAGTGGATCTTGGTGTCATCAGGCAAGACGTGTAGTGGAGTAGCCTACCAATATAAGGTGAATACCAAGAAGAGAGTCATAGCCACGAGGGAGGGATTGGCTAGTGATGAGGAAGAGGTAGAGAATCTTTGGGCTGTGGAGCAGATTGAGGAAATATTGCGTGCAACATATGAGAGGAAAATAAGAGGTCCAAGAATGGGAGGAGAAGGCAACCATCCTATCCATATTAATTTCAGTGTGGAAACCATAAACCCATGTGCGACTAATACACCAAAGATAGCACCACCATTTAGACAACCGAAGTTCGGAGGAATTCCGACAGCAGGAAGCACATCTACACAAGGAGAAACAACTGGAGGAGACAGTTCAGGAGCACTAGTCAAGTATCTACACTGCACGGAGGAGGTAGTAGTTCAGTATTCAAAATGGTAGGACATGATCCCACTATTTGATTACCAGAATTTCGGGGAGAAGCAACAGAAGACCCTAAGAAGCATTTGTTCATTTGTGCGAGGATCTAGGAAGAAAAATAGATCATTGATGAAGATAACAAACTCGCGTAGCTAAAAATTACACTAAGAGACTGGGCACTAGACTGGTACATGAGTCTAGACACAAATAGTGCCTCGGGAACGACAAGGACACTAGCCGACATTAAGAAGTTACTGATTAATGAGTTCTAGAAGCTGGGCTCCGAGGATCAGTACATGAACGAGATGATCAAAATAAGACAAAAACCAGGAGAATCTCTATGGGATATTGATCATAGATTCAAGCGATTGAAGGGAAAGCTCAAATACCTTATGACATATATGCATCATTGACACCTATTTGTCAACTCACTACTACCACACTTAAAATATCCCTTGTGACAACAGAAGCTTAAGACGCAGGCAGAGGCTTTGCAGGTAGCCTTGAAACTGGAAGAGAATCAATACTAGCAGATGGACCCAACTATCGAAGAATTGAAGGAGGATTTGAAGAATCTAACAAATCAACTAAACTAGAATAGGAACAAAGAAAAACGAGAATTTGTTTGGTGCACCACATGCGGGATGGAAGGACACCACAAGAACGAGTGCCCAACATTTGCGCAGTATATGGAAGTAGGTATGCCCAACCCATTACTAATGGGAGGGCTATGGTGTGAAATATGCAAGAAACTGGGTCATGACCCTTACCACTGCACGATGATGTAGAAATACCAGACAGTCCCAAAGAGTTCATACTACACCTTTTGCAAATCAGTGGGCCACAACAATAAAGATTGTAGAAATATGGAGCTGATGCCGGAAAGAACATCAGATGCATATAGGGTGCATGCCAAAATGATGACTAGGTAAGAAGCGCCATAGTTTAATCAGGCCCTAGCTCCATACAACACTACGCAAAAACAATATAACACTACACAACAACCATACAATAACGTGCAGCCGCAATACAACCTAACACAACCCCAGTACAATACCGTGCAGTACAATCAGGCACCACAATATAACACATCGAGACGTGATCTAATAGGCTACCGAGGAGGAGGATGAGCCATAGGAGGTTTCAGACGAGGTAGAGGGCCAATCACATGTCATAATTGTCAGCAACTGGGACATTATGCACGTGAATGTCCACTTCCACCAGCAACTTGTATGTATTGTCGCGTATTGGATCACGATACAAGGGAATGCCCGACACTAATAGTAAATATTCAAGAAAAGAGGAACCATAACAATAAAAATGTCTAGTGGATTTCAACCAAAGAAAGGGATGACAGATGAAACATCAACATAGTTACTTGTGGAGGAATGAAAATAGGAAATGACACAGTTCAACAGGAACTAGCATAGAACCAATGGGTAAAGAAGAACATTGAACTAAGGAAGCAGTTCGACGTGCAAAAGGAAAAGAAGATCTTTAAAGAAGCCAGACAAGAATTTTAGAAGGAGGACACAACGTCGACTTCAACTACATAGCAAAGGAAGGAAGCCCCAAAATATGATATGCCTCCATCACTAGATAATACCAATGGAATGCAGCTCATGGGACAAGTATGTGCAATCAAAGGATTTTTTCAATCATGCGTGAAAGTATTAAGTGATCCTTCATCGGTGAAAATACTGCAAAACATACTAGAGAAATGTAGAAATGAGATGAATGAAAATCCAGAACCAAAAAATGTTAACCGCCTACACACAAGAAGAAGAACAAGTAGGGAATTTAGACTGAATGTTAACATTGGGGATTTCAACATGGGAGACATTATACTAGATCTAGGATCTGAAGTGAATGTATTACCAAAGAATACATGGCAATGCATGCGAGAGCCAACATTGGGATACTCAAATGTCTAGTTGAAACTAGAAAACTAGCATAGATTCCTACCAATAGGTAGACTGAAAGGAGTAACAGTCGACCTAGATGGAGTGCGTACTAAAGCAGATTTTGAAGTCATTGAAATAGTGGACAATGAAACACCTTACCCGACATTGCTTGGTCTGTATTGGGCATTTGACAACCACGCCATAATCAATTTCAAGACCAGGAAAATGACATTTGAGTCCAGAGAATATAGGGTCATCGCACCATTAGACCCATTAGAAGGGGAGAGGTTTGTAGAACCTACCTGCCTATATTTAGAAGAAATCGGCCAGTTGTACAGGACAACTACGCGCGATGAGGATTACGTAAACCCAACTGCATATGGGGTACTCAGTTGGTGGAGCATTACTTCATGTGAAATAGACTCAGACATTGGGTTGGAAAACTGGCAACATAGGCTACATGAGGTATCCATGAGAAGATGTGCAAGGTTAGACTGCGCAGTAAGGTGGGTAGGCACAAAAATCAGAGAACCGCCCAGTTTCCATGGACTAAATGATTTGGACACATTTCTAACACAATACGAAGATGAAGTCTTAGAGAATCAGAGACTGCTAACACTAAATGCCACACCCACAATATGGTGGGGCACAAAGAAGGAGACAATTACAAACTGGTATCATTGTAAGTGGTTATTAGGCATAAGGTTCGACGCAGAACATAAAAACAACAAACAAAAGAAATATGAAGGACATGGGACACCAGTGGAACACTTGAAGGTGTGTAAAAAGTTGTGGATGATGACATCACCAGAGGAATGGCCTCATCACTTCATACATACTCTCGAAGGCATACCAACGAATTGGTACACGGACTAGGAATTGTGCAAAGGAACTATGACATGGAGGACATTACAAAATAACTTCACAATTACTTTCTCATTCGAACATGAGAACCCCAACATAGATGGATCAGAGGAGTGATATACATCAAAGAACCGGAAATATAATTTATCACAAAAGAGCAACATCATAATAAGCAGACGTTAAGGAACTGTTTTCATGTTACCATGTACAGGAAGAAGCTCCAGATGAAGATGATTCACGCGATATTTAGATCGAGAAAGAAGAAGGCGAAAGAGAGGTGGAAGGACCACCCATCGAATCATAAGTCATTTCCATGCTAATCAAGGTAAATAAGGTTAACATCGAGACATTTGAGCAGCCCAAAATGGCCAGCATTGGAGATTACTAGGATGAGAAAATAGTAGAAAGTATCACAGAGTTGTTACGCGAATATAGTGACTTGTTTCCCACAACATTCATAGAGATGAAGGGTATATATGGAGAACTGGGCAAAATGAAGATACCACTCAGACCTAACGTGAGACCTATAAGACAATTACCCTATAGACTAAACACCATATGTAAACATAAATTTAAAGTGGATATCGACAGGATGCTTGAAGCCGACATCATCAAACCAGTTGAGGAGTTAGAATGGATAAGTCTGATGGTGATGCAAGAAAAGAAACAGGGAAGATGAATCAAGATATGCGTCGACTTGAGGAAGATGGATGATGCATGCCTACATGACCCGTTCCCTACACCGTTCACAGACGAAGTGATAGAGAATGTGGGAGGACATGAAGCGTACTTGTTTACTAATGGATTATCAGCCTACCATTAGATTAAGATAGCACAGGAAGATAGACATAAGACCACGTTCGTGACATAATGGGGATTTTATCAGTACACAGTCATGTCATTTGGACTAAAGAATGCACCAACAATATTGTCTAGAGTGGTCATCGCAACATTTAAGGAATTCATCCATCAGTTTCTTGAAGTATACCTGGATGATTGGACAGTATATAGCCTATTGAAAAAACATGTGGAAGTTTCACAGCTGATGTTAGAAAGATGCATACAATGCCAGATATCATTGAACATCAAGAAATGCATATTTGGAACACCGTTTGGGATACTATTGAGCCATATAGTATGCAAACAAGGTTTATTGGTCGATTCAACAAATATTGTAGTCATTGTTAACTTGCTAGCACCAAGAACAGTCCATCATCTAAGAGCGATGTTAGGACACATAGGATACTACAGGAAATTCATCAAAGGCTATGCACAAATTACAGCACCCATGGAAAAGTTGTTATGAAAGGATACAAAGTTTCAGTGGAACGATGAGTGTCAACACGGTCTGGACATTTTGAAGGAAAATATGGTTACCGCACCGATATTAGTATTTCCAGACTTGGAAAAGACATTCCATGTGCATGTAGATGCATCAACGATAGAAATTGGAGCTATCTTAGCATATCTAGGAGCGGAAGACTTAGATCACCTGATAGTGTTTGCAAGCATAAAGTTATCAGACTCAGAACAAAATTATAACATGACAGAAAGAGAAGGCCTAGCCATGGTCTATGCACTACATAAGTTCAGGCATTACTTATTAGGAAAACACTTTAATATGTTTACAAACCACTCAGCCCTGAAATACCTAGTCAACACGCCAGTGTTGGGGGGGAGAATCTGTCGATGGTTACTGTTATTTCAAGAATTCGACTTAGAAGTAATATTTAAACCAGGAAAATTGAATGCAGGACCTGACCACTTGTCAAGGGTCACAAATGGGAAAGAACCTACTAATGTAGAAGACAACTTTTTAGATGCACAGTTATTCTCAGTACAGATTGTTGATGCACAAATATCATTCAGTACTTGACTGTAGGTACTGCGCTGCAACAATATACCACCACGTAGAAGAAGAATTTGGTAGTCCACGCGACCGACTATCAACTGATTGCAGGACACTTATATAAAATGGGCGCAGATAGCATTTTGCGAAGATACATATTAGAGAAAGAAAGACCAATAATTTTAGCAGAAGCCCACGTGGGAATCACAGGAGGGAATTACACAGGGAAATCTACCGCGCAGAAGGTATTATGCGTAGGACTATGGTGGCCAACGATTCACATAGACTCAAAGGAGTACTGTCAAAGATGTGATGTCTGTCAAAGGGTAGGAAAACCTAAGAGAAGAGACGAGATGCCACTATAACCACAACTAACATTACAGGCATTCGACAAATGGGAAATAGACTTTGTGGGCCCAATTAACCCACCATCCAAAAGGACAGGGGCAAGATACATTATTACAATGATGAAATATATAACAAGATGGGAGGAATCTACACCAGTAAAAGATTGTAGTGCATAGACAACAACACACTTTTTGTTTGAATAAGTAATCACGAGATTTGGGTGCCCAGGAGTCCTTATGAGTGACCAAGGCACGCACTTCATAAACAACACCATCTGTACAATGATTGAAGAATTCGAAGTCCATCATCAGAAGAGAACACCGTATCACCCACAGGAGAATGGCACACTGTATCACCCATAGGATAATGGTACCGTATCAACAGAGACGACTGGGACCTCAAAATACAAGTAATATTATGGGCATATAGGACTACATGAAAAAATCTAACAGGGCACACACCATTCAAACTGGTTTATGGCCAAGAAGCAGTAGTTCCATTAGAATTTTTAGTACCCAGCTTGCGCGTAGCAGCTATCACACAAATGACAGAAAAAGGCGCATTACAGGAGAGACTGAATCATATATTGACCATGGAGGAAGACCGAATCTTGGCAGGATTCCATCAACAAGTGCAGAAAGCAAGAGACAGATCTTGGCACAATCAACACAATAAGAAGAAAATGTTCAAGGAAGGAGATCTAGTATTGATGTATGACATCAAATCGCTTCAACACCCGGGAAACCTTAGATTGTATTGGTTAGGACCATACAAAGTAAAATCTGTCGCAGACAGAGGAGTTATACAACTAAGGGATTTAGCAGGTGCATAACTCAAAGGAATGATCATTAGGAGCCGACTGAAGCTGTATAAGGACAGTCGACCACCCACCGCGCAGTTAAAAAAAAAGGGGGGGGGGGGTCACACAAAGTTAGCAACACAAATCAAACAAAGGAAAGGACAACGGTTATAGGCAAAGGAAAAAAACAAGTGGGAAAAGGAAAATCGACAAAAAACAGTACGATAGGACAACACTAGGTGGAATTAAAGAACGACAAGGACCGATGGGACATCACATTAATCATGCCAATTGGAGATGACAAAGCAAGTGTAATGGAAAGTACAAAACCATTGTAGATACATTGAACCCACAATTATGGTGCATTAAACACATAATGGAGGAAGCGTTCTCGACAAGCTTCATGACAAGCCCATACAACGCGTGAGCATGGGAGAAGCTAGTCAATTCACGAAAGGAGAACAAAGAGAGAGTAATAGCAGCCAACACGCACAGAGAAAGACTACAGAGCTCACATAAGTTCTTTGAACTCAACAAACGTTTGAAAGTCACCACTATGGCACCACCAAATCCAACAAAAGAAAGCCAAACTGCCAGATCGACTAGGGTTCAAACTAGGTCATGAGGACCATTGGAAGAAAATCAACAGCAATAGCCGAAAATCATCGATATCGATGAAATACCATCCCTTGAGACAATACCGATGACTTATACACCGATTCTAGAAGTAATTCAGAAGCCACAAGTAGAGGCCATGAAAGTGGATACGCCAGTAGCAATGCAGGAGCCTCAGAACGAAGAAGCAGAAACCCAAAAGGAAGTGCAACTAGAAAGCACCGAAGCAGCCCTGAAAGTTAATGAAACAACATAAAATCCAGAAGAAATAGTGGAGCCAGATGAGTCTCAAATGACCATCTCAGGACAATGAGCAGTGGAGATCGCTGAAGATTCCTTGGCTTGGCCAGAATGGCTGATAGGGGGGCAACCATAAACTACTGGACCTTCGAACCAACCACCACAATAGGGAGACAAAGTACAGATACCGAGATCACCCCACAAGAAACCTGCAATAGAAATTGTTCTACCACACATACCAACTGGAGTACAGGTAGGACCAGAGCTACTGGGCCACGTCGGGAAGCTCAAATATTCATACGATGACGTGTCAGACGATACCATGTTCTCGAAACTTGCATAGAGGGTCTTTATATAGACCATAGGCATGACTCAGTTTGGAGAACCGATTAACCAACCATACCAGTGGGAAACTGGGCTGGAGAAAACAAGAATCTTAGGTCTGCTGACCCTACCACATTTTGGCAGAGGCCAGTATGCAACAACCCACGTCAAGCATCTATTAGCAGTCACACATGGAGGGGACATATGGTTGGACAAACCCGTCCTCATAACTATTGAGCTTATCGCGCAAATAATAGGGTTACCAACCCGGGGTATGGATCCCATAGTGATTTTGGATGATAAATCCAAGGAGAAAGCGCTAGCAAAGGAAATGAAGAATAAATATGGCACTGCCAGGGGAATGAGAGGCATCATGATCAAACGAATCAACAATGCAGCCACACAATTGTGTGAAAATATCTTAGCCTGTAAATTGTTAAGAAAATGCCGCAAAGAGGAAGTATCGTCTGGATTCATTGCAGTTGCAACTCAATGCGCATAAGGCACCTCAATGCATTGGGGGCCATATCTATTGAATTTATTCCAAGAGGACTGCAAGGATGCACAGGACCTAGGCACAAAATTCCATTACTCATGGATGATTAACCTAATAGCCTTCATGGGATGGAGAGAACTAGGGTATGTAATTTTTTGTACCAAACCACAACCAGCAGGAGTGAGATACATATTGCTGAGATCTGGGCCACATGCCAAGCATAAGAGGGAGAATGGGATCATATTTGAACCATAGCTACACGACATACATGAAGTTATTATTCGATCATGGAGAATAACACCAGAGGTTGTCGTGCGATATGAAGACATCGCCAATTTTTGGGCCACACAACAAACAATGTGGATACAACCAAAGCAAGATCCAGATAAATAGTGGCTAAAGATGCGCTACTGCATCACGAAGGGTTACATCGACATGGTCATCAGTGAATTTCCCAATGAATGGAGGATCCCAACCATTACCTAGGAAGTACCAAAAATAACAACAGAAGGAGAGGCAGAGCAGGCGAAAACGCAGCCTCCGGAAATCCAAGTGCCCAAGAAACCAAGAGCAGGCCAAGGAAAGCCAAATCAGTCAGATGAAGAACCAAAGAAGATATGAACCGAAAAGGGGAAGAATGAGACTACACCATCGACCAATGAACAACAGAAACAGGTTGAGGGAGCGTAGGAGACTGCCACAACTCCCAACACGTAGGAATTAGGGGGGGGCGAAGAGATCGGTAGCACAGACAGGAGGTGTGTGAAAGAAATCAAAGGCGTAATGAAAATAACCAAACTATACGATAACAGAGGATGATGGGGAAATGATCGCCAGAATGGTTTAGGATTTTCTAGCAGAGGACTTTGAACATGCAGCACACCACAGGAAAAAACTACAAAAAGAGCTAGCAAAAATGGGAGAGTTCCTACAGAAATTTGGGGGAGCATAGATAGAAAGCCACAACATGGGCATAGAGCCATCAACACCACAGACAAAAGGAAGAGTGCAAGAGGAAGCTTGACAGATAGACAAGGGGATACTATAGCCACACACAACATTTCATATCAACCCCAGCATGTTACTGTAATGTCCCCCACCTCTTAGAGAGGTGATGAGGAGACTCAGTGGCCTGGGCACCCCCACTAGGTCATAGTCTCACACTGAGGGGGGAAAAGTCAAGAAGTTAAAAGTTA
>JZKD02S0537774.1:104355-114807 GCA_000966675.3 Picea glauca
TTGAATATATTGTGATCTCCATGTGTTGATGAATCTTGTATGCACTTAATAACTCAATAAATTAGTAGTAGTTAGTGATTCCAAGAAAGAATTTGGCTTGGGATCATTACAGCTATGCATGGATGAATTTGTGGGGAAGACACCCTTGAAAGACTTGAACCATATCCAACTTGTGTTGACAAGGATACCATCAGGGGCATTACACAGGTTGCTGGTGAGTGTCAACCACGAGGTACAGTCTTGCGCACGCAGACACTTGATTGAATTGAAGCAGGCAACAAAGGAAGAAGATGAATTGAAAGTAGGGTATGAGAAGGCCAAAGTTGAGACCGAGGAGGAAAGGGAGTGCCTAAAAGGATTGGAGCAGAAAGTGGCAGGAACTTATGAGAAGATTCCACAGGTCGTGCAGAACAAGGAAGTTGAAACCACATAAAATATTGATTGGATTGTGCAAGCAATTGATCAATATTAGAAGGAGATCAATAATCTCTGATAATATCTCACACCAACCACCCCACCAGTAATGAAGGAGCAAAGGAAACAGGAAGAAACATCATAGCTGCAGGAGATAAAACAATAGGTTACCACAACAACTGACTTGTTCGATAAAGCAACGCAACTTTGGACAAAGTTGGAGGAGGATCCACAGGTCCAACAGTGGAACCAGGAAGAGGAAAGGATCAATGCAGTGATCCAAGAGCTCAAGAAGAGGCAGAAGACCATACCAATCTCAGAACGAGTCAAAGGGATGCAGGAGATGAAGAAGATGCAGGCATAACTCATCACTTTGCAAACACATAAACATGAGCGTTAGGCTCAAATAGAGCCATTGCAGGAACAGGTAGAAGAAGTACTCGCACAGGCGAAGGGAGCCAAAACATAGATAGCATAGATCCAGGTAGAATTTGCAGGATTGTTGAGCAACGAAGTGATAGTCCAGGTAGTGGACACCATCAAGGAGAATACCGCACAGGCATTGACAAAAGCAGAAGAGCTTAAGGAAAAGTTCCAGACGATCACCAAGGAGATCGAGGAAGCTGAAAAGGATTAGGTGGCTCTGGATGAGCCACATGTCAGTGTTGGGGGCCTATTGATAGTAGGGTGAAGTGAAAATAAGGATGATCGTGGGGAAAGAAAGCGTACAGAAACATAAGTAACAGATGGAGGGAAACACAACATGAGTGCATGCAAGAAAGCGTGCACAAGGAAAGCAACAGCTGGAAGGAAGAACAACACATGCACATGGGAAGAAGACCTAATGTCGGTAGGGTTAAGGTTTTTGTAATACATTGTGAACGACTGAAGAGCCTGATAGATATAAATATAGATAAGTAGGTATAATAGTGAGTCCCCATTTTTGTTGTGTAAGGTTGTTGGTTCATGATTAGTTCCTTTTTTTATTGCTCACACCGGATATGTACGAGTTGATGCGATATGTAATATTGTTATGAACTATTTTGTAAGATGTTGAGATAGAACAAAGGAGAGAGGGAAGATCTGAGGATTAGATCACATGTTGTGGAGCCTAGTGCGATCTAGTTCACTTCATATAGATATTACCCATTTGAAGGGAATTGTAAGCGCACAGCGCTAGAGATGCAGAACTACCATAATAGAAGAGCCAAGAGACAAATCTTTTTGGACGTAGCCCAGGAGGGGGTGAACCACAGTAATACCTATGTAATATGATGAATGCATGTATGTCTTTAATTTCCTTCAGCAGTTAATTTTTATGCTTAATGAATGAGTTAATATAGGACTATGAACCATGATTATGTTGTTAAGGGAATAGACTATGAAAGATAGATGCATAACCGTGAATAATAGTAAATTGCAATCACATTTATAAAAGTTGGCCCTGAATAACGAACCCCTATCTCATACTCAATCCTAGGTTGTAAACACCTGAGTCTTACAACCACCCATTTAAAGATATCTCAGGTGATACTGCACAACACATTCTGTGTGTTGTGTTTCCTTCTGGTTCACCAGGAGGGCTGATAGCTTTTGTGGCTTTGGTGGAAACCTGAAAAGACATGAATCCTGGGTCAATAACTGAGAAGGTAGAAAAGTAAGAAGAAATAACCAACAAAGGGCGACCACAAATATTACAGATTCCTATATGGCCCTTTTCTCATATTAAGTATCCCACCAGTCCTTAACATGGGGGGACGACCTTGAGGAGTGAAAAAGTAATTTTTCCCTATCGGAAAAATTTTGGACCGAAAAATACCCTTCGAGTAGATTCAACCATTTATCTACAGTATCCGCATCTATTAGTCCTTCAAATAATGGAATATCAAAATTTGCATGTACCTTGAAGGGGGTTGCATGGCCTCTTGATGAAGATGCTTTTCCAGTGGGCAACTGCCGAAGGATCTGTGCAAAGTTCTCCATCATTTCATTCATTTTTTGTGCAAGGGATTCCTCGAGCAACATTTTAAAAGGATCTCCTACTCCATCATATTTCTTTTCATCTCCCATGGGATTTTTTCAGGCTTGGTGTGGCCTATATTGCAAAGGATCGATTGGTTTGAGTTTCAACTTCTTGTACTTAGATCTTATTGGGGACATGCATGAAGAAAAATAAATGAGAAGCAGACAACTCTGATACCATTGATCCGGATTTAGGATCAGAATGAACTGATTAACAGACATAAGATAATAACCACAGGGATATGGATAACAACACAGATATCCAGTGAACACTATCTTCTATTGAATAAATGAAATAGGACGAAACTGTAAAACTGCAAAACTAAAACAACTTGCTCGAATGGTGGTAGATATCTCTAAGAAGAGATGTGGTTTCTATGTGCATCTGTATGATCAGAATGATTACAATGAGGCTCTATATTCATTTTTAATATTAATCATGAATGCCAAAACCCTAGACATCCAAAAACCTAACCCTAGGAGGTGAAACGCAAAAATTCATGTGGGCCCCGATGGGTAAGTTGGTACCTCAACTTCATGGGGTCGTAACTTTTGCATATGACCTCCGGTTTAGGCGCCCAATAGCCCATTGGAAAGGTATTTTCAAGAACTACACATCATGCCATCAAACTATAACTCTATCTACAGTTTGAATGTGGAAATCCAAAAACAAAATGTTTAGGGCCCCAAAACGGTCCTGAAAGTACACAAAGATATGCTAACATGAAAACATTGAAAATGAGCCAGTTGGATTAGGTGGGAGGCCACCAATCTACTCCTGGAATATGTGTATGGATTTATATATCCCCGAAAGTGTAGAACCCACAATTACAAAGAAGTACAAAAGAACGTGTTGAACTAAAAATTGTCAAGAGGAGTTAGTTGGAATAGGCGGGTGGCCACCAATATCCACCTGGATCAAAGTACTTAGATCAAGAAAACCACTTCTATTATCAGAGTGCATAGTGGAAGAAAGGTATAAGTGAAAGGAAATCAAGGGGTGGAATAATGAAGGTACAATCACTTTTGAGTTTCAATGGAGAAATGCAATATTCCATCAGAAGTAATTTGGTACTAAGTGGATAGAACATGACTTCACAAGGAATTATTAAATGAAGTGAAGACTAAGAAAATTCAATGAATAGCTAGAGGTAATGGAAAGGGATTCCATTATGATATTGTTTAATATGATTCAAGGATACTACAGTACCAAGTTAATGGAATCATAGGAACTACCTCATTCCAAGGTGTTGAAAGGTTCTAGCAAGGTATAAATTGGGGTTGATTTCCTACGTGGATGCAATGACCAATAGGGCATATTGGCTGGAATTGCAAGATGGCCAAGGGGGTATTGGATAGAAAATGTTTACAACAAGGAACAATAGTGAACATATGAGCATAATGATAGTGCACATGCCTGTAAGGATCTAGAGGGAATAATATATATAATAAAAAAATGAATTAGGTTATTTACAAACTAATTATTTGTAAATTTGTTGTATGTTTATGGTGAAAATACTTATAATTAAATATCGAGCATTTAATTATTTTAATAAGATAAAAATAAATAATTGAATTAATTATTTACAAAATAAATATTTGTGAATTTGTGCGTTTTTAAATTCTATTTATACATGTTAATGTTAGAAAGAAGGTCATAGTTGTAGTGTTCCCCACTATTAAACCCATAAAATTTTAAAAATTTATGATACCATTAAGATTAATGCATCTAAAATCATTTCCAAAACAAGAATGAAGATAATTGTACTCATATACAATATCGTATAATTTGCTCAAAACACAGAGTACTACACAACAAAATAAACCATAGTAAAAGTAAGACACAAAGATACATTACTTATATTTTAATAAAAAATGTGCAACCAGTTGTACAGGATGGATGTTCCACCCAACCATAGACTTGATTCTCTAAATATCAATATAAATTCACCCCCGAGCTGGGGCTAAGAATCCACAAGATAGGGTGTCTCTCCACTCTCCACACATATCCCAAATACTTCTAGAACCAACTGATTTTTCCTACAACTATCACAATCCTCTAGATATCTTCCTATAAACCTGCAAAACCCAAAGAATGGGATTCACCTTCTTTACACATAGTCCTTAAGGCCTTCCCACTTCTCTCTGGGGCTCTAACATAGGTTGTCCAGGATCTCTCCTACTGGTGACTCCAAGGATGTCACCTGCAAGGAAAAATTCATAGCAACAAGCTCTTTGTTGGTAGGGTAATTTATCTCACATAGTATCACCCTACAAGAATAATAACATTCTTGTTCATGCATTCTATAGCTCCAAAAAAACCACCAAACATTACCACTATGGATTCCTTCAATCTTCCATGCTCTCCTCTCCTTTGTTGTCCAAAACATTCTTGTAAAAACTCTTCTCTCTTTCCATACAAATTTTCCTTTTTCCCCTAAGGAAGTTGACTCTCACTCTCTCCAATGTTGAATGTACTTTATCCCCATGTTCTCAATAAATAAGGGATGTGACTTCTCACACCCACCTTCTTACATGCATTCAATGATTGGGCTCTCATACAGCCAAGGGAAAAATTAGAAGGTTCACTCAAAACAATAATTTTAAGAATGGTTTGGGTTTTAAGAAACATGAATAAAACCCCCTTAGAACCCTCCTCTCTCATGTAAAAATCATCCCCCATGACTCTGTCCTTTTCCATCTGCAGCCAACATCACATGATTTTATTTATTATTTTTGATATACAATGTTTAAATATTACATCGCTTGGCCTACAACCATATATCATATCTACAATATACATCATTAAATTGGGGATTAAAAATAGGGATTTTAAATTTGTCTCCCCCTATATTTTTTCACCATCCTCAGTGCACAAAACCATACTGGTATACATGTACAACGAAATTATCTAAATTCTTAGTATTTTTGCAAGTTCACAAATCTCTTCGCAGTTACAACCATAAATCTTGTGTTCCCGTCAACATACACAACCCAAGGAATTTGTACCCCCTTATCTACATTGTATTCCCTCGGGTTGTACAATTCCCCTTCTAGAGATCTAGCATAGGTTGGTCAGGAATCCTCGATATGTCATTCCAGGAACTTCAGTTGCCAAACAAAGCCTTTCACATTTATATACAATGAACATTAAGTTTTATTCAAAATTTTAAAAAATGTGTAGGTACTCCTCCCACATGGTCGTCTTGTGCTCCAATGCAACGTATTTAGGTTCATTGAACCTTTACCAGGCCAATATATTTGTTCCTGAGCACTTTGACTCTCTAGTCTAGGAGTTGCACTAGTTCCACCTGTAATTCTCCTTCATGTTTCACCTGGATCGCAGTCCAATCAATCACGTGGTTAATATTAGACACACATTTCTTCAATAAAGACACATGAAAGACATTATGAATTCTCATAGTCGCATGTAATGAAAGCATGCATGCAACTAGGCCTATCTTTTCCAAGACTTCAAATGGACCACAATATCTCGCTACCAACTTTGGGAAACATCCCAATCTTAGAGAGCTCCTTTTTTCTTTTACTTTTAAAATTTTCAATTACCTATATGTTTTGTTTTTATATGCATGTCTCTTTCTCCTATCATGTACAACCTTTAAATTATTCTTGATCTTTACCATATACTATTCCATTTCCCTTAGCAATTCTATCCCAATAACTACTCTGTCTATTGGGTCATCCCATCTCACTAGCATGTTTCATTTTCTACCATACAAGGATTCAATTGGGCTGATATTTAATGATTCCTAATACCCCTTATTGTAAGAAAATTCAACTAGATGGACTAGTCAATCTTCCCACTTGGAATGATGGTCCATTACATACATTCTTATCATATCTTCAATTATCATGTTATCCCTCTCTATTTGTCCATATGAATTTGGGTGATATGTTGTACCAGATATAATTTGTTTTCATTTTCATTTTTTTTTTATTTAATTTTATTTAATTTTATAAAAAAATCACTGCTTAATATTTTCAGGTGACATTATGATTTAGTGAAATGAAAAATCCATATCTCTAAAAATACACAGTGGAAAATTATGGAAAATTTATATTCAAAATCCTTAAATTGCTCTCTTCAAAAGGGTATTTTTAGATTTTAATTTTAAGTAAAAATTAAGATAGATACATGGTGGGGGAAAACATGTGTTCAAAATATGCAACTTTTTTATATTGGTCAACTTCCAAAAATTCTAGAAATTATAATATTCATGTTTTAGATTCAAAACTATAGTCATCATAAAATAGAGTCTCTATAGATTGTTGCAGTATATTTGATTTGTCAAAAAAAAAAGGTTTAATAATGGATACATTGTGGGGGCAAAACATAACTCTTTTATCTTTCCCTTCATTTTTAAGGAACATGTCAAACAATTGTCAAATTGACATATCAAATATCAATAAAAAAAAATTAAGAGTCAGTATAAAGATAACAAAATTATTCACAAGTTTTGTTTTTGCTGTAAATTGAAATTCTACTTAAAAAATACCTTTGTTTATTGGAATTTGAAGAACCTGTTAATATCTATTTTTTTTTCATAAAACAAGCAAACGTGTTACCCATATTCATGATTTTACCCTTCAACTATCCAGGAGAGCTAAGAGAAGGATTAGTGAGTTGGTTTAGGATTGTATAATGGACATGAATGGACTCGACACAAAGCTATATTTGAACATCATATATTTGGGTTCATATGACTATTTGATTGTTATGGATTGGTTGGAAAATAATCATGATATCATACACTACTAAAACAAGGAATTCACCCATCTTGGTAATCATGGGAAGCCAAGAAAAGTTAAAGGGATTCCAAGGCATGTATCTATTAGAGAAATTTCTTCCATGCAGTTGAAGAAGAGTTTCAAGAAAGGATGCAAAATTTATGCAACTCATATGGAAGAGGGAGCCAAAGATAAAATTCCAAGTGTTGAAGACCATATAGTATTGAAATATTTGTAGAATGTATTTGGGGAGATACCAAGGTTGCCACCAAATAGAGACATTGATTTCTCCATTGATTTGGTGCCAGGAGTTTCCATAGTGTCCAAGAATCCTTATAGGATGGGCACATCAGAGTTCAAGGTATTACAAATGCATCTTGAATAAATTTTGAAGAAGTGGTATATAAACCCAAGTGTATCACCATAGGGTGCCTCAGTGCTCTTTGTGGAAAATAAGGATGGAACCTTAAGGTCGTGCATTGGTTTCATACATCTGAATAAGTTTACCATAATGAAAAAATACCTCTTTCCAAGGATTGATGATCCATTTGATCCGCTGAAATGTGAAAGAATAGTTTCCAATATTTAATTGAATTCATTCTATCATCAAGTGAGAATAAAAGAAGAATATATCAACAAGACAACATTTAGGACAAGATATGGTCATTATGAGTTTGTGGTTGTGCTATTTGGTCTATCAAATGCACCAATTGTCTTCATGTGCCTGATGAATGGAGGGTTCAGGGAATATTTGGACAAGTTTGTAATAGATTTTTTGGATGATATAATCATATACTCAAGAACATAGGAGGAACATGAGAAACATTTAAGGTTGGTGCTACAAGTATTGAGAGAGCATCAATTGTATTCCAAGTTAAGTAAGTGCATATTCTATCAAATGAAGATTCATTACTTGGGTTGTATTATTTCATACGAGGGGATAACAATTGATCCTGAGAAGATAAAGGTAATTAGAGGAAGGAAAACACCAAAGAATGTTACAGAGGTCATATAATTCATTGGACTTGTAGGTTATTATATACGATTCATTAAAGGTTTTTCAAAGATTGCAAACCCAATTACTTGTTTGCAAAAGAAGGGTGTAAAATTTTAATAGACCTTTGAATGTGAAGAGAACTTTCAAAAATTCAAGCATACTTTGACAAGTGCACCAATGTTGAAGATTGCAGACCAATATGAATATTTTTTAGTATGCACTCATGCATGCAAGGGAAGGCTTGGTGGAGTCCTCATGCAAAATGGGCATGTGGTATCTTATGAGTCAAGAAACTTGAAATACCATGAGAGGAACTATGACACACATGATTTATAATTGGAATATATCATTCATGCATTTAAAATGTGGAGACATTAGCTCATGGGAATCAAATTTGAGCTAAGGATAGACCATAGTGGTCTAAAACATTGGTTTGGACAAACAACACTAAATCCCAAGCAAACTAGATGGCTAGAACTCCTCAGTGAATATGACTTTGATATAAAATAATATCAAAGGAAAGGAGAACGAAGTGGATGATGCACTTAGTAGGAGAGTGCATCATATGCATACTACAACCATTAGCACGTACAAGTCTAATTTAAAAGACAAAATTTTAGAGACTGCAAATTCAAATCAACAATATTTGCAAATAAAAGAAGCATTACAACAATGCAATTTTTAGTAGGAAATGAAATATTATGAGTTGAAAGAGGATCGAGTACTCATGTTCAAGGGAAAGGTGTATGTACCAAACTACAAAGAGATGAAAAATATAGTGTCGAGGGAAATGCACAATGCGCCTTATGTCGGGCACCCAGTAAAAATCAATTGTAGCTATAAGGAGTCAATAATTTTGGCCATGAATGATGAAAGTGGTGGTTGATTACATATCCAAATTCCTAGAATGTCAAAAGGTAAAGGATGAGCATACACATCCAGCTAGACTTCTATAGCCATTACCCGTTCCCGAGTAGAAATGGGAAGTTTTTACAATTGAATTTATTACTAAGCTTCCCAAAACAATGAGGCAATATCATTCCATCATGGTAGTGGTGGCTAAATTAACTAAGGCTGCACATTTTCTTCCAGTGAAGACAAATCACAAGGAAACCATGAACCAGCCAATATTTCTCATGTTTTCTTCTTTTTAAATGAAATATTTCAACAAGAATAGGATTTGTTAAGCCCTAATATTTGTTCATTACCCCTTAATTGGGGCATATTATATTAGTAATGTTATTTTATTTATGTCGGCTTTATGCCATTAGTTGTAATTATACCTCCTAGTCTCCTATATATACCAAGGAGATATTTTATTTTTGAATCAACTTGTACTTGAAAATTTAAGTGGGGTAAAAGGAGGTTTCCCCCTCGAAGAGGCTTATTATCTGAAATTATCTCTTTTTCAAGGCATTGAGTACTTTTCTGAGGTTTTTCTATGCTATATTGATATTTGGTTCTTAACATATGGTATCAGAGCTAAAGGTCTTGGGGTTTCACTACTACATCTAAGACACCTTAGAATTTTCGCTATAACTTGTTTTCTACAATGTTTCAGAAGGAACGGCTTGGAGGATATTTATTAGACAGATCAAGGTACGTTGGGTTCAAATTTCAACTCCTGAGGCCTTATAATTTCGTAGATACAACATGTACAAGATAGGGTTCTGAAATCATCTTGAACTGATTCATTGCGGAATTTTCGCTATAAAAAATTTTCTATAACGTTTCAGACCCTGAACTCAAGAGGATATTCACATAAGTTATTAAGGTGTAAAAATTTCAGCTTCTAGGTCATCTTAAATTTGTAGATACACCCTGTGTAAGATAGGGTATCTGACTAGTCTCAAGAAGGTGTTCCAGGTAAAACAATCATAACTTCTTCCTAGAGTATCCAAATTGAGTGGGACTGGTTTCATTGGATCGCGGACAGTCTGTAGTATTTTTGGTACGAGTTTAAAAATTTTATATCAATTATTTTGTGCGGGGCACGCTATACAAGTGAGATCTCCTGGAAAGGCAAAAAATTAGCAAGTTGTGGGGAAGTTATCGTAAATTCCATTTGGCACATCCAATTTTGATCAGACCTATGGCATTGCAGAGAAGAAATATTAGAGAACTACAAAAAAGAAAGTTTCATACCCAGAAGAGACGAAACTTGGGAGATACAATAGAAGAAAGATTGTCTAGCATAACCACCTCAAAATCAAGGTTCAAAAGTGATACTTGGCCAACATGCCACCCAAAAAGGGAACTTCTACACCAAA
>JZKD02S0537774.1:136384-148549 GCA_000966675.3 Picea glauca
GGATTAATCTAATAATAAAAATAATAATAATGACATGATTAATCCACAATGGGGATTTAATCCAATAACAAAATAATAAGAATGCTCTTCGCAGTTACATTATTTCAACAGGATTGACACAGTGAGGATGGTCTTAGCTATTGCAGCTCAGAATAGATGGATCATGCATCAGATGGACGTCAAGTCTGCATTCTTGAATGGATATTTGGAAGAAGAGATTTATGTAAGACAACCTCTGGGTTATGAGATTGATAAGCATAGAGATAAAGTTTATAAGTTGAGGAAAGCCTTGTATGGATTGAAGCAGGCATCCAGAGTTTGGTATAGTAGGATTGATGAATACCTGATCAGTGTTGGATTCAGAAGAAGTCTATGTGAACCAACTCTGTATACAAAGATAGACCAGAAAGGTAAAATTTTGATTGTCTTTTTGTATGTTGATGACCTGATTTTTACTGGAGATCTATTTGTAGATGATTTTAAAAATTCCATGAAAATAGAGTTTGAGATGATTGATTTAGGTTTGATGAAACTTTTTCTTGGAATTGAAGTGGATCAATCTGATGATGTCATTTTCATTTGTCAAACTAACTATGCAAATGAAGTGTTGAAAAGGTTTAGAATGTTGAATTGCAAGCCAGCTACAACACCAATGGCAACTGGTACTAAACTGAGCAAGTATGAAGAAGGATCATATGTTGATCCAACCCTGTATAAGAGGCTGGTTGGAAGCCTTATGTACTTAACAACAACTAGACCTGACATTAGGTTCGCTATGAGTTTGATTTCCATATTCATGGAGACTCTGAAGAGTACTCATTGGCAAGCAGGAAAGAGGATCTTGAGATATGTTGTTGGAACAACTAATTTTGGTATCCGATACACATCAAGCTTAAACTTTGATTTGATCGGATATACTGATAGTGATTTTGCAGGTTCCATTGATGACAGGAAAATCACATCTGGGTATATTTTTAGTCTTGGATCTGGAGCAGTGGCATGGGCATCAAAGAAACAACCCATTGTGACTCTATATTCCACTGAGGTAGAGTATGTTGCAATAGCTGCAGCTGTATGTCAAGCTGTATGGATGAGAAGGGTCTTGAATGAACTGTTGCATGACTAGAACAATGCAACTCAAATTGTTTGTGACAATAAATTTGCCATTTCACTGTCAAAGAATCATGTCTTTCACAAACAGAGTAAGCACATTGATACGAGGTATCATTTCATTCATGAACTGATAAATGGTAAATAAATTTATGTTCAATTCTGTAGGTCTGAAGAACAATTGACAGACATATTTACAGATCCTTTGGGAAATTAACTGTTTAAAATCCATAGAAGAAACATTGGGGTCTGTAAGCTGTAATACATTGTTTACAAAAAATTTGTTTCACATGTTTTATTTTGTTTTTTGTTCTGAAATGATTAAGAGGGAGTATGTCAGAGATTAATCATTTCACCACTTGGATAGCGGTGAATCGGTGGCCGTCTTGACTCTTCAAGACTCGAAGATTTAATTACTCTAAACGGTGGTCGCCTTAACCATTCAAGGCAACCAAATTTTAACACCACCTTGATTAAAATCCTTTAGAAGATCGAAGGGGCAATTTTCTGTGTTTAAATACCATAGTCGAATTTGTAATCAGATATCTTGAAAACATTTTTGAATCAAATTGGTTACTTTGTATTTGGAGCTCTTCTCTGCGATTATATTTTACTGAGTTTGTAAACTCATTTTATCTCTTGATAAAAATTTGTTTTTGAACAAACGCAATTATTTCTTGTTTTTACCGATTGGGAATCTGGTTTTACATTTATCGCAAGATTATTTGTTGGAGCGTATATGATTTGGAAAATCATTTTAATTAAAAATGTATTATTTCTCATTTCGGAGTTCACTTATTAAAAGTGCATGGAGTTCCTTTTCTTTACCAAATGCCAAAACCCGAAATTGTTGGGCCCACACCCTATTTGCATTTCGTGATTCGACAGTCACTGTGTCATTTTGTTTTGTGCGTCGGGTGTTAGAAAACCCCGAACTCCACTCTGCCTGGCCCCACAGTTTAATTACATTTCACGATTTTGGCAATCAACGTGTGTTATGTTTATTTGTTCGGCATTTGTAATCGCCGAAACCCGAATGCCGATTGACCTCCATTTTTTACAAGGAGGATGTTGTTCAACTATTGCAGTCACTTGTATGTGGAAAGTATAAAATTATTTTAAAATAGTCGTCCACCCAAACAATAGAAAAAACTGATCATTTTGAATTCAATCCCGACTTCAAATGCAAATCTCCGAGGATTAAGATTCCACTTCCACAAATCGATGAGAAGAAGAAAGTCAGGGAGGTTGTAGATGGCGATAGATGCGATGCCATCTATGCTGCAATAATTCGCACCATGAAGAGTAGAAAAGTGTTGAGAAGTCAAGAATTATCCAGCGAATGCATTCAGCAACTGCAAGCGATATTCAGGCCAAAAGTGAACTTAATGCATAAGCAGATTGAAGAATTGATTTCAAGAGATTTCTTAGAACGGGACAAAGAAAATAGTGATATCATTCGATATTTAGCATAAGAAGTTGTTCGAACCATATTAGACTGCTCCTCGGATGATTTATCCATTCTCATTTATTTTTGTAACGAGCATGCTCCCGTCTTTCTAATTGATTTTAGACTATTGCATTGATGATATACCAAAGGAACATAAACTAAATGACATTTTTAGTTGGAATCACGCTGAAATCTGTTTTAAGAAATTGTTGTTTTCGCCTTAATCCAGTCATATAAATTTGATTGAAATTATTATTTTTTGTTGTTTAAAATGCATTTTTAAATGCAGAAATGGATCCAGCATGGTGGAAACCCATGGGGCACTAGGATTATACAAAAATAATCATTTAAATCTGGAGATCTAACAATTTCTTGCTGGATTGAAAATGCACATCTTAACTATTAATATATTAATTAGTATACACAAAAGTATTTTTTACTAGGCTATCTTTTAGAGATGTTATCTCTTAAATCTCTAAAGACTTTTCTTGTTAGTCTTCAATATGAATAGATTTGATATCCCAATTCACGTCCAAGTGAGGAGTGGCCAACTACATTGTCTGTTTAATATCAACAACAAGTCACCCATGAGTTGGGGCTAGGAATCCACAAGAGACAATGTCTCTTCATTGTCCACTCACAACCGAAATCCCTCGGGCCTTCCATTTCCCTCCAAGGATCCAACACAAGTTCGCTAGAAATCCCTCTTTTTAGGGACTCCAAATATTTTGGTTGTAAGAAAAAACACACAACAACAAAATCATTACTGGTAGGGTAATTTATCTCACACAGTCTCACTCTAGGGTAATTTATCTCACACAGTCTCACTCTCATGCATTCTATAGCTCCAAAACAACCAATACACATGCCCACTATGGTTGCCTTCAAGCTTCCATGTTCTCCTCCCCCTTGTTGCCCAAAAAATGCTTGTAAAAAATCCTCTCTTTTTCCATATGAATTTCCCTTTTGCACCAAGCAAGTTGACTCTCACTCTGCCCAATGTTGATTGTAATTCATTCTCATGTTCTCAATAACTAAGGGATTTGACTTCTCACACAAACCCTCTTACATGGATTCAATGATTGGGCTCTCATACACTAAGGGAAAAATTATAAGGTTCACTCAAAACAATAATTTTAGGAATGGTTTGGTGTTTAAGACACATGAAGAAAACTCTTTTATACCCCTCCTCTCTTGTGGAAAGCTTAGCCCCCATGACTCTTTCCTTGTCCATCTATAGTCAGAATCACATTTTATTTACTCTTTTTTATGTACAATGTTTACATATTACATTGCTTGGCCCATGGACAAATATCGTATCTAAAATATACATCACTAAATTGGTTTCCTTGTGAGTTTTTTGTTGATATTATGGTAGTTGCGGGAGGTATTAACCTCCACGTGTAACCCTGACAAGAATAAAATATTTTGGGAAGCAACAAGAAACCCTAAAGCATCGAACATAACCCTAGAAGACAAGTTGGCTAAAGGAAATATTTAATATTGAGCTTTTAGCCTCCAGAATGAGAAGTTGGCCCAGACAGCTAAGGAGGAGTAGTATAAATACAGGACGTTGGAGCTCATTTGATACACACAACTCGCAACTGCAGAAATTTAGTTGTGCGCAATTTTGGAGAGTAGTTGCAGCTACAGATACTGCAACTTGTATTTTCAGTTTCAGTCTTGGACACTCTCTTGGTTATGGTTTGGAATTTCTTCTTAGTATGCTAACTCTGGAGAGTGATACACTACCTTTATTATCCATTAGGCCTAGGGTTTACTTCTAGAATTATTCTTTATCAAGGTTAAGGCGCTTGGGGGTGGCTTCGGCCTATGGTTGGGGGACAATATTGTTATATTGTCTATGGTTAAACGAGCACACCTATTTTTTCTAACAGGTTATGGGCCCACACTATCTTCAGACAGTCTAATCAATGGAAGATATATTGGGAGGATTTTCTCAGTTATAGTTGCAGTTGTAGCCAAATTTTTTGTTGCAGCAACGAAAACCTAACCCTCTTGTTGAGGCACCTTAAGTGAAGAGATTGACCCAAATTTTTGGATAGTGTAGTGCACCCTAACCTAGCACACCTCCTGGTACTCTCAGTAAGCTAAGACGTCAAGTTTGAGTTTTTGGTCAAAGTCAAAGGTTGACCAAGTCAAAGAAGTCATGACTTACTCTATGAAGTCAGAAAACAAGTTAGAAGGGGCTTCTAACTTCATAGCATGGAAGAAAAGGATTGACCTCATCCTTGACAAGAATAAAGTGTTGGATATCGTGAAAGGAAAGATCATGGAACCACAGCTTGAAATAGGAAAAGAGAAGGAAACTTAGAATGTTGTAGTTATGGAGAAGTTCAAGGACAATGACATCAATGTCATGAGTATCATATTGGACTCTGTAAAAGACCCATTGATACCCTACATATCTCATCTTGACTCATCTAAGAAGATGTACGATGCCCTAACTAACTTCTTTTCAGTCAGAAACAATGGACAAGTAAGGAGTCTGAAGAATGAGCTTCGTGACATGAAAATGAATGGTGATGAAAGCATAACATCATACTTTGTAAGAATCTCTCAGTTAAGAGATCAGCTACAAGCTATTGAAGAAATCGTTTCAAGGAACTAGTAAATATAGTACTCAACATCCTTCCCAAGACATGGGATGCATTTTCTGCAAGCATGAACACAAGAAAGGAGTATCTCACATTTGAAGAACTTTGGACTTGTTGTGCACAAGAAGAATCAAGTATTAGCACAAAAGAGAAATCCCAAAAGAAATACGATGATCAAGCCTTCACAAAAAGATTCAAGAATTTCAGGAATAAGAGGAAGTTTGGCTTAAGGAAGGAAACAGACGAAGCATTAGTTGTCGAAGAAAGGGATCCCTCAAAGAAGGCCAAACAGAATAAAACAGACTTCTTCTTCTAGTACAATGTAACAATATTCTTCATAGTTCTTGTACATACCATGTTTACATAATTTCTATACATATCTTGCATATCTATTTCTTAGAAGATAAGATGTTCAAGTGAAACAATACATATGGAAGAATAACAAGATAAGGATTGCTATCACAATGACTACAAGTCAAGCAATACACATGAAAATATGAAGTCCATTGAAAATCCTTGGTAATAATTCTTGTGGAAGCTATTATATAAGTAACAACTTTCAGATAAGCCGAAATCAAAATCAAACTTGAAGAGACCCAGTAGAATTCAAAACAGAAAGAAGTCAACAATCAAGAGGAAATTAGAAAAAGACTTGTGACACTTTGCATAAGGCAATAAGGATGCAAACGAAAGTATGGACTCTCTTAGATAGAGGGAGCTGATTATATAATTCCAAAAAGAAGAGCATGCATTCATACATGAAACAAGGATTAGGAGGGAGATAATCCTAAATGATATGATCCATTGAGGATTATGAAGTATATGTCCATGTTCCCATTTAAAGTAGCAACCATGATAAGCAACATGTGTTTAGAAGAAGTCTTCTTCGAAAAGAAGCCTTAAAGTATCCTTAATTGTCCATCTACATCCATGATCCTATGATGAAAGGAAAAAACTGGAATGTTCAGGGCATATAGAAGACCCCATGGAAAAGGAGGAGGGGATGAAGGAGAAAATCAATGAGAAGGAGAAGCTACACCACCGAAAGATCCCCCTACTATAACACCGCATAAGAGAAAGGTTTCTCCAAAGAAACCTTCAGAAAAAAAGAAGATGTGCGCTACTAAGCCCCAGATGGAGGCCACACTCACAGAAGATGATATCAGTCTAGTCCACGGAGCCATGGAGGATGCTTCAGAGGATATCTTGTAGAGATATGGAGCGAAGCAGGAGGAGATGTATGAAAGGGTTGAGAAGGAACTAAAGAAAATACAACAAACTATTCATTCGGTCCGCGCAGTACCCACTGCGCCTTCCTCGTCACAGAATACAGAATTTGGGGATGAACCAACCCAATCAAGAAGATTAGCAGATGCGATAGAGGCTCGACTTCAGAATGTTCAAGAAGAAAAGGAGAAGGCTACAACATCCTTGAAACAAGAAAAAGAGGAAGTCTTAGAGAAACTACTAGTTGCGCGGTACTGTGTAACCACCTATGAAAAGGAGAGAGATGAGTTTTGGGCGATGCTCGAGGAGGACAAAGTCAATATACAGAGAGAAAAGGACCAGCTACTCGTAGAGAAAAATGTGGTCAAAGAAGTGGTGAATAAAACATACCACTCTGTTCCAGGATTAGCACAAGAGGAACATGAATCGTTCGAGGCTCAAGTGGCGAAGCTCGCTGAGACCATCCAGCAGCTTCAAGAGAGGATAACAGAGTTGGAAATTCAAGCAGTGTTGAGCACCCTGCAAGAAGTGTGCGACCACAGAGAGGAAGCCACTAAGAACACAATAATATGGATAAGGGCCCTCACCTCAGAGTGCAAACAATTGCGCAACAGAAGTGTGCAGACTTATGTACGCCTCACAGAATATACAGAGATAAGGAAGTTGGAAGTGAAGCTACAAGAGGCACAACAACATGCCTTCTTCGTGCAGATGCAGATGAAGCTACTTACTGTAGTTGAGATAATGAAAATATCACAAGAACAACGCGCGGTACAGAAACAAATTACTTCCATCTAGAGCAGGGTAATGGAAGTCATGCAGACGCTACAACCTGTGCAGGATGAAGCCTACAAGGTGTTTGAAGAAACTGAGGGAAAAGGATCACAACTGGACCAGGTGGTTGCATCAGTTGAACAATGCCTGGAAGGGCCTGTTACAACAAAGACAATCTAGGATCTCGTTGAGCAGAAGGCTCGGGCGAGGAAGCGAGTCGAGGAAGCTCGAGTGAAGCTCGAGGTATTTGAAGCAACATTTCCTAGACCTAAGTGACTCAGGACGAGTCACAGGTGAGTGTTGGGGGCATGTTGGCCCTCGACTAAGTATTGAGGAAACCTTGGTCAGGTTTGGACCACCTTTTGGACCTCGACGCGAGGATCGAAGATGGACCACGATGGTGGAGTTGATATTGCAGATATCACTTGTTTTGCGGGCTATGTGGAACCAACAAGGGGTTCATTAGGGTTTTTGTAAGGAGTTATGGGATTTCAACCCATGGGTTTACTCATGTTTATGCTTGTTTGTCAGAAAATGTTAAAGTATAAATAGATAAGAATGTATGGTAGAAGTAGCGAAGGGGGAAGATAGATTGCAAGGCTAAGTGCAAGTAGTTTTGGGTTGCTTTGTGCATCAGATTGTGTATGTAAGGCTCTGTGCTCAATAGAGAAGTTGGCTTTGTGTTGTGACCTAGTTTTGGGAAGGAGGATCTAGCGCTCAATGCACAGATCTCCTATCCTCTGCGAATCTTGGATCTATGGCTTAAGTGCACATGAGGGGATGAATGTAAGAGAATTGAAGAATAATAAAGAAGATGAAGTAGTTGGTGGACGTAGCCCCAGTGCCTGCAGTTACTGAGAGAACTTCAGTGCGCTCATCCCTTTGGCGCTATTTCCATTCCTGAGAAAACTACACAGTGGGTGTTGGCTTTTCAGGATAAGCCCCTTCCTTTCATGTGATCACGATGGTGACCTAACGCCTATCACCAGACGTTTCGCGATTTCGCGTTTCGGGTGATCGATTGCGAGTCACCTTGATTTTCCCAACTCACGATATCTGAAATGGATCTTAGCAACGCTAGCTTCTTCCTCTATTCCATCTCCACGTGACCGCTGGTTGTGACCGCTAGATAATAAAAAAGAGCGCATCGCGATCTCAACGATCTCCAATGTGAAGCCCAACTACGTGCTATCTCCTCCCTTAACCTTCATCAATGTGATCACCAACTATGTTTAGGGACCAAGCAAGAGGGTGCATCGCGATTTTGTGTATCGCGAACTCCTGCTATGAGTTACCTCGAAACTCCCAACTCGTGAAACTCTGAAATCCTTCATATCAAATCAATGGTCGTGATCTCTCTCTCTGATCGACGATTGTGATCAAATCGCGACCTCGCGTGTCGGGTGTTTGAACGTGAGCCAACCCCAACTCTTCCAACTCCCGATTCTCGATTTAGCGCTCTGTGTCAGATAGACGGCCCACATCCCTCTGTGATCCAACGGTCCAGATCTTATTGGGACTTCGCGTTTCGCGAAGTTGGAGGACTACTCACCTCCCTTCTTCAGACTTCTGATTTTCTGAAACTGCTTTATCGACTGCCACATGTCCTTCCTAGATGAACGACTAGGATTGTTGCGGCTCCCAGCTCCTCGAGTATTTTCCTCTTGCCTTTTCGATATTTGTGAGCATCAGATCAACGACTCACAACTCCCCATGATCTAACGGTCTAGATCAACTCGCGAACTCAGACATCGTGAGTTCCTACAACTCTTACCTTTGACTTTTCAGTTAGCGAAATGATGATCTCTCACCACGTGTCCTTTGGATCCAACGACTCAGATCATTTTGTGACTGCGCATATCGCGAGTTGGAGGATGGATCTTGGCCATTATCCTCTTCGCAGTTATACTAGATCCAACTGTTGTTATTCCTTCACGCTCTGATCCGATGACTCAGGTCTAATCTCCTCTTTTGCACGCCCCTTCTGTCTCGACTCTGATCTGACAGTCATCGGGTATTCAGGATTGGTGATCCAACGGCCACTGTCGCTCCTCCTTTTGAGCTTAAGCATCCTCCCGACTTGAAAGAATTTCTATGTGTCAAAGGTTCTGCGACCTTTGATCCTTCTGCGAGACTTGATGTATGGGATCTCGTCTGTGCGTCTCAAAATGCTATCTCTCCTGAGCTTTGGAAAAAATTTCCCTCGGCCCTAGCGCACACTTGCGCTCTTTGTGCAACTCTGCATTATTTTCGTGCAACTCTGATCGATCTCTTCTGAGCTTCTCAAGCTTGCTCATCTACGTCTTCCCAAAAGACTTCTGGTGCCAACCTGGCACATTCTACCTTTCTCATCTTCTGGTCTCTCGAGCTTTGGTTCTCTGATATTCTTGCCTGTAAACATGCCATCATCGTTGTTGTTCTTGCCATCAATGACAAGCACACTCTGCCTGTAAACATGCCAACAACATGTGTAAGTGGTTGAAATGTGTGTATGGAATAGTAAAGTATGTATCCAATACTTATCAAAATATATATGTACATTGAAATTTTAGTGTAAAATATTTTATAGGTTTTACATGCACATGATGGATGTTGTATTTAAATTATTCCATTTTTTTCTTAATGAAAATGATTTTTTCAAGTAATCAAAATTTTATTTAAAATGTTTTTTTCCAACTATGAAATAGAAGTTTCATTTCTTCCTATCAAATTCAAAGACATGTGATATCCCTTTTATCCATGCCCGCATGGTACAACCACTTCCACGTTACTAGACCACCTGTCCACCCTAACTAAACACAACAACAAAACGTCAAGACCCTAGCACAACTATTGCCCCTTTAACCCCATGACCAACATTATGTGCCTCAATGTTGGGGTGCAAAGAAAGTTTCATTGGAGGAAGGTAGTGCTCAACATGGGTCTTTCTAACGTATATGACACTCTTGGTTGGATGTTCATTTGAAATACCCAACTATTATGATTCCCAATTTTATTTTCTCGTTACAAAGATTTTATCAACATTGACATTTGACATTTTTTTCCTCATTACAAAGATTTTATCACTAAAATTATAAATGGAATCTGATCTTACTTTGTTGCATTTAGAAAGTTATGCAGCGTATATGGAAGTAATATTATGAATTTTATTTTAATATTTTTCTAGTATTTGGTGATGCGACACTCCCGTTTGTACGGTAAGTTAAGACCATGTCGGCTCGAAAGATTAGGTGCCGCACTATGTGCTATTGTCTCTGTATAACTATATCAGAATTGTTCTTTTCTTCTTCATTCTTCTTAATGTGAGACCATCCCTTTATGCGCAACGTCGAGCACAAATAGCAGTCGGCACAATCATCGGGTTACGCGTTACGTTAAGGCAAGACCTCTCTGCATTGGTGGTTAAACTCGTTGTTGGTGGTGAGAACACATACATATGCTTTTACAATTCGTTTTGAGGTTTTGGTTTTTCATATTCCTTCGGTTACAACTCGTCCTGCTTTCCTCAAAAGTGACTGTGATTTTTGATTTCCAAGTGTTTGGCTTTTCATATTTTCATATTCCTGTAAATGAGAAATGTTTGGCTTTATATTCCTGTAAATGAGAAATGTTTGTTTAAATGCAAAAGACAGTGAAGTGCTTCACATACTTGTAAACCTTGTTTTTCTTCACTGGCTTGCGGAAGCAATAAAAAATAACTTACCCATTTATTTGCTTGCTGTTTGCTATTTACCGTGTTATTTTTTTCTCTGTCCATTAATTCACTGGTTGCAAGCTTAAATACAATACTCTTTTTCTCTGTCCATTAATTCAGTGGTTGCAGACTGATATACAACACTCGATTGACAGAAAGTTGAAGGCTAAGAAAGGCGGCCAGTTCAATGACGGTGATGATGTCAAGGAATAATACTGTAGAATTCAATGAAGGATGGGATATTGTTCAGAAGGGCATTCTAAAATTGACAGAGATTCTGGAATYAKATTTRAAAGATGAGTTTTCTGTATTGGAGTACATAAAYATTTATACAATTGTATACAAAATGTGCACCCAAAGCTCTCCTCATTGCTACGCACAACAGCTCTATGATAAGTACAGGGATTCGTTGAAAGAATACATTGCTCTCACGGTATTACCAGCTTTAGGGAAGGTACATCATGAGTTCACGTTGAGAGAACTGGTCAAATTTTGGGGAAATTACAATGTGATGGTCCGATTCATGTCAAATATGTTCTCTTATTTGGATATTTACTTCGTGGGTAGAAGGTCCCTCTCTTCGCTAATAGAAGTTGGAGTGATGTGTTTCCAAGACCTGGTCTATAATGGTATTCAGATCAATGTGAAGAATGTGGTGATTGAGCTGATTAATCGAGAGCGCGAGGGAGAACAAATTGATGGCTCTTTGTTGAGAAACGTTCTGAACATTTTTATAGAGATTGGCATGGATTTCTACAAGAATGAATTTGAAGATTCCATGTTGGAAGATACTGGAGTTTACTACTCTAGAAAGGCTGCTTTATGGATTTCAGAGGAATCTTGTCAAAACTATATACTAAAAGCTGAAGAATGTTTCAGACATGAGAGAGAGACAGTTGCTCATTATTTGCACTCTAGCACAGAGCAGAAGTTATTAGAGAAAGTACAAAATGAAATCCTCTCCCGTTATCAAACTCAAATTTTGGGAAATGAGTATTCTGGCTGCCATGCTTTGCTTACAGACGAGAAAAAAGACGATCTTTCAAGGATGTACAGGCTCTTTTGGACAATACCTAAAGGTTTGAAACAGGTTGCAAATATTTTTAAACAGCATGTAACAACCCAAGGAATAACATTATTTAAATGTATGGAAGATGCTGTAAAGAATAATGCAGACAGAAGTGATATAAAGGCCATTCAAGAACATGAATTTGTGGAAAAGATTATTGAACTGCATGATAAGTGTATGGACTACGTTGTGGATGCATTTCAAGGAAGTAGTGTTTTTTATA
>JZKD02S0537774.1:159906-174556 GCA_000966675.3 Picea glauca
ACTCATGCATTTTCCTCTGCTTTCTAATAGGGGACACACTTGGGATAATTGTTGCAATGCGCAGACTTGGTATCAAATAATATAAGGGAACTACTTCTTCCTTTCCCTATTATCTTCTTGCATGTAGTTCTATAATCCTGTAACACTGATGGTACCTTCAAGTCCCAGTCATCCTTGTTTACATTAAAAATCGTGGTCAAGGCATTTTCCAATATCTTGTTAAATGCATCTATTGTCCCATTCGCCTGAGGATGATAAGGAGTGATCTTCTGATGATGTATCTCAAATTCTTCCAACATTGCCTCAATTTTGTTGTTGATAAAGTGAGTCCCCTGATCAGTCATCAAAATTTTTGGGCATCCAAATCTTGTGACTACATGTTCAAATAAAAAGCACGTTGCAGTTTGTACGTTGAAATCCTTCATTTTTGCTTCCCCGGCCCATATAGTCAAGTATTTTGTGGTTGTAATAATATATATAGCTTCTAATCTTCTTGCTAGTAGATTAATTGGACCTACAAAGTCTACTTCCCACTTTTCAAACACTTGCAAAGTTACCTGAGGTTTTAATGGTATCTCATCCCTCCTGGATGGTTTTCCAATTGTATGATAGACATCATAGTTCTGATACTACTCCTTTGAATCCTTGTGAATTGTTGGCCACCATAATCCTGCGTGCAATATCTTCTGCACAGTGGCTTTCCCTACATAGTTTCCTCTAGCAATCCCTTCATGTCCTTCTACTAAAATGATAGGCCTTTCATGCTCCATAACACATCGCCTCAAAATGTTTTCTTCACCAAGTTTGTAAAATTGACCTGCAATCAATTGGTAGTCTGTATCTCTAACCACCAAATTTTTCTTATGCACAATATTAAATTCCTTTGGTGCAAATCCTATACTAAAAAACTGAATAATGTCAGAAAAATACTCATCAGCTGTATGTACTGAAAATAATTGTTCATCTGGGAAGTTATCCTCCAAAATTCTTGGTTCATCTCCATTGGTTATTCTTGACAGATGATCTGGCCATGCATTCATTCTTCCAGGATTTACCACAACTTCAAAGTCAAACTCTTGGAACAAAAATATCCATCTGCATATTCTTCCCCCCAACACTGGTTTCTTGACTAAATATCTTAGAGGAGAATAATCTGTAAACATCCTGAAATATTTCCCTAACAAATAATGTATGAATTTCTACAATGTATACACCATAGATAATCCTTCCCTTTTTGTAGTATTGCGGTTTTGTTATGAATCTGATAACTTCCTTCTTGCAAATGCTACAGGGTGATCTATATCACCTTCTTCTGGTTTTGTCAATACTACTCCTAATGTTATTGCAGATGCCTCCACATGCACATGAAATTCTCTAGACCAATATGGAAACACTAAAATTGGCTCAATTACCATTTTCTCTTTCAAAATATCCAAGTGTTGTTGGCATTCATCATTCAACTAATATTTAGTGTCCTTTTTCAGCAACTTCTCCGTCGACATAATAATCTGTGCATATCCCCTTATGAACTTCAAGTAATATCATGTATGGCCAAGTGTACTCTTCAACTGGTGCACTGACTTAGGTGGTGGTAAGTTCACTATGACAACAATTTTAGAAATATTAACTAGTAGACCCTATTTACACACCACATTCCCTAACAAAAAAACAAAAGGTGTGCTGAAAATTCATTTCTTAATATTTAGTGAAATATGCCATTGTCTACAACTGTCTAAAATCAATATTAACACTTCCACATGATCCTTTAGTAAACTAAACATTTCCCAATCTTCCAAGTAAACCTCAAAAATTTTGTGAATAAATTCCTTAAAGGTAGCCACTACTACCCTTGAAAAAATTGTAGGTGCATTCTTCAATCCAAATGGCATAACTGTATACTAGAATGATCCCCATTGTAGAAAATGTGGTCTTATGTCTATCTTTTGGTGTTATCCTGATTTGATGATATCTTGAAAACCCATTTGAAAATGAATAGTCTTGTTGACCTCCTACATTCTCCAAAACTTCATCTGTAAATGGGGTAGGGAAAGGATCATGTAGGCAAGCATCATTCAATTTTATCAAATCTACACAGATCATGATCCCACCTTGCTTCTTTTCCTACACCACCATGGGACTGATCCATTCTAATTCTTCCACAGGTTCTATGACACCAGTGTCTAACATCTTGTCAATTTCCACCTTCACTTTCTCCTTGTATATTGGATTCAACCTGTAAGGTCACTATATTATAGGTCTAGCATATTGTTTCAAAGGGATCTTCATCTCTCCGAGTTCTCTTGATAATCCCTTCATCTTTGAAAATGTTGTTGGAAACAAATCACTGTATTCGCGAAGTAACTTTATGATTCTCTCTACAGTATGATTATCCCAATAGTCTCCAATGCTTGAAACCTTTGGGTTTTATTCAGTTCCAATGTTTACATTTTTTATATTTAATGGTGTAGCATAATCTTCTAAATCTATCTTTGGACCTTCTACTTCCCTTTTACCTTCAACTTCTGGCATCTGGATATTGCGCAGGTTTTCTTCTGTTGGGTCTTCTTCGTATGTGACATGATAATAGGGTAACAACTATCGAACTGTTTGTTTCTTCTGATATGTTGTCACAACCTCTACTTCAAGTTCTTCAAAAAAAAAATCCTTGACCACCTTCAATGTTGTATCTATTTTTGGAATCTCATGTTCAAATGAAAATGTAACCACAAAATGTTGTTGCATTTCTTCCCAATTTGCAGTTTCCTTGTGTTGTTCTTATTTTGTGTACTAGTTCCTTGGAATGCCTTGTAATGTACGAATAAAGTGGTTTGGCCATTCTTCTGGTGGTACTAATATCTATTGGATCATACACCTTTCTATGTGTTCTAAGGGTTGTCCAAATCCATCATATTTCTCCAAAAACTTGTTCTCGTGCTCTGCGCCAAATCTAATACACAGTAACCTTTTGCATTGAAACCAGTTGTTGATCTTCTCCTTATGTGTACCCCACCAACGAAACGGTGTAGATTTCAAATAAATATCTAATACTGGTAACATTCTATTTTCTACTACTTCTAATTAAAACTTCATTAGAAATTATTCTAAGTCATTCAAACCATAAAAAGTAGGAGGTTCCCTTACCTCTATACCAACCCATCTCAATGTGCACGTCATTCTGGCACATATTCAGGTAGTTAATTCATGTAATCATTTTTGAGTTGAGAAAAAGATACAAATTTCCTCCTTATCACCATGGTTTATGATATAAACTTGATTGACTTTTTCATTAATTAGAGATAATTAGGAAATAAAATGATCAAAAAGTAATCTAGAAATATTATTGAGTGATATTAGGTAATTTCTGAATTTCGTTTGAATTGTTTGGTTTTATTGCAGGAATGGACAAATATTGTTAAACTTAAGATAGCTAGGGGGATTTTGAAGATGCGTAGACTATTGGAGGTTGAAGAAATTAGGTGCAAAGCAGTTTTGAGGAAGATTCATTCTCTATTTTGTAATATTTATAAATAGTAAAAGAAATCTTGAGGATCTCTCGATCCTCATAATAGCTTAATTTACCCATATTATTGTAATATATAGAGGGTAATGAACCATAGAGAAACATCTAAGAAATTTATCCAAACATTCGGATCTTTGAATTGCTCTGTACAATAAGTCTTTTGTAAATGTTGTATCAGTTATGGAATTAATAGAAGCTTTGAGCGTTTTTACCATTTTTGCATACTGAATTTCTAGCAGCAGTGCTTCTGAAGACCGAGGGCCTAGTCTGAAGGAGTTACTGTCTCAATCTGTAATGGTATCGATTTGATTTCAGTTGTGTGATTTAAATCTCTTTGAAACAGTTAGATAAATGCGTGAGTGTGTTGATGTTTTTATAAATTGGTTATGTTATTTGATTATAGAAGACAAATGCTTTATTTGAATGTTATCGATTGTTGTTCCATTTCCCATTGTTTTATTTTGGTGATCGACAGTTCCTCTCATTTTCACATACGTTGTCCTTTTTATTAAGTTAGAATTTGTTGTTCCTTTCGCTTAAAGTTGCAATTGTTGTTCCTTCTCAATTTACAGTACTTAGTTGTTTCTTTCTAGTAGGTTAAATAATCATTGGTAGATCATTTTATTAATCATTTTCATAGATTCAATTGTTGTCTCTTAATTAGATAAATCCAACAATTTAGTTAATGCCTTTAATTCACAACATGTTATAGCTTAGATTATAATTATTTTGAGTATAAATCTTAGTTTCAGAGTTTTAAGGAATGTGTGAGGAACTTGATTGTTGATAAACTCGGATTTTCTTTAACTACACTATTTTATCCTCTACAACTATCTACATAGACTTTGTTGATATTCTTGAAATAAAAGATGAATCCACGGTTGTTGAATTAATGTTAAACTAAGGTTGTTTTAGGACATCTTTAGAGCCCAACATTTTGGCACCGTTGTTGGGGAGAATGTCAAATATAACATAGGTTGTGTCTCTAGAGGATGAGGTATTGAAAATGGAAGGTAAGAACCTATGTAGGAAATAAGTAAAATGCTTGTTCCAGCGCCTACCTTCAGATGATGCATAGAGGTCATATAGGTACTTAAAATTTTGTGTGAAGTGTGTATGACTAAGAAGAAAGAACCTAAAAAATCAAAGCCCCCACTAAAAACTACAAAATCCAAGGGCCCGGTTCCCCCTGGAAGAAGCACTTTCATAGATGACATCATCCAAAAAGTTGAATCTCAAGCCTCGGTTGGACCCCGAAAAGGTTCTACCCGAATCCCTTAAGAAGCAAATTCACCAATTGCAACCCATGCTGAGGTTCATAGAAGAACTGAAGGGACTGAACAAAGTTTTCAAAATACAGATATTCCACCTCTCATCCATTTAGACAAGGAAAATTCTTGTAATCTCGAAGAAGGAGAAGGGGAGACCAGTGGGGTTCCTAAAGAAAACCCATCACCACCACTTGATCCTGGATCTCCTGTGATTCTGATAGGAGAAAGTACACCTAAAATCCTAGATAGAGGTAGCGCGATTAAATCCCCTAAAGGACCAAACAATCAACCACCTCGAATAGAACACCCGAGCCAAGAAATCCTTGAAGATTATTGGCATATTTTCGACCAAATGGAACAACCAAATCAACTATGAACCCAGACTTCCACTTTGAAATATCCTATAGTCGATCTAGTTGTTGATGCAGGAGCATCACCAACAAAGAAAACATAAGAGTGGAAGGACAACTGGATATGCACCAACGCGCGTTTTGAGAATGTTTTGAATTTGAAAGGATGAAGCATTAATGTAATATCTGGAAAATATATGTTTGCTTTTATGGTTTGAAGATTGTAACGCATATCATGAGTGGTTTCTCTTATTTGTTGGTTGGAGGAATTTATTGTAATAAATATAAAGTAGTTGTAGTCTTTATTTCTCTTTGATAGCTTAGAGTTGTAGGAGGGAAAACTCTAGAAAGCTCCCTTGTATGTATTGTATTGTAGGATTATTCTCATGGTAATTGTAAGATCTATAGAAGCAAGAAGAATAGGAGAGCAGAGAAGAAGATAGATTGTAGAAGATGGTATAAGAAGATAGTTGTTTCTATAGAACCCATGTACAGATGCACTTGGATTAATATAAGAAATATTTGATCCAAACTCGTGGTGTTATGAATTATGTTTACATATATTGAATGGTATGTTTACAGTTTGCTTATATGATATGTTATGCATTTGTTTCAATGTTGTGTTTATGTATGATTTCATGTTGAATGTATGAAGTTTGTGAGAGGAAGAGTATGATTTTCAATTGTTTCTCGTCCCGATAATTCCTGTAAGGAGTGCAACAAAGGTCCACAAGGAGTGCGTTGACAAGATTCTGAGTTTCACCTCAGAAAATCTCAAGAGAGATACCATTGTTCTCATACCATCAGGAGTGCAAAAATAGCACAGACTCGTGCAAAGTGTGCGCAGGCAAGTTGAAGTCTTAGACTTTTCCAACCCAGTGAGTCGTTTAAGAGCTATTGTCACAAGGAGTGTGCAGGAATGGAAGAGTTTAGATAATCAGAGGTTATCGTGAATGCCGTAAGGAGTGTGGGAAGAATCCCTTGGAATACTTGATATTGCAGTAGGAACTAAGGTCAGGAGGGACATAGACTTCGAAGAATTCAAAGGAAGATGAGGAGTATCTATAACTTGAATAGATGGTTGAAATTCTCAGAAGTAGAACTATCGATTCATCATGGATCGTTGGATCCGGTGCACCAGTGGAGAAGTTAAGGCTGAGTGTCTGTCAACACTCACAAGCTCAGGAGGGATAGTCACTGTTAGATCTGGATCAACGGAAGTCGTTGATCTTGTGATTTTGGATTTCGTCATTTATGGAGTTGGAGTGTGGAGAAGGTTGTGACTTGTATTTCTTGAATTATGAAATCCCGATGCACGAAATTTCGATACAATTTGGATCGTCATATCATAGAAGGATATGGATCGTCGATCTGTAGTGAAGAAGTAGTGAGTTCAGACTTCAGGAAAGGGAGAATAGGTTGCATCATGAACTCACGAGTCACAAAATCCCGACGGGCTCAGAGGTGGACCCTAGGACATGACTGAGGTCACATGGGCAAAGCATAAGGGAGGAGCTAGTTAAAGGACCCGTTATCCCATTTAGTGGTTTCAGGGATTGAAGGAGTCAGAGAGCGATCAAAAACGAAAATTGTGAAGTCGCAAAACCTAAATGCATTTTTAGGTAAAGGTTGTGGTCATGTCAGTTGGTCGCGTGGAGTGGAGGTTCATGCCTTGTGATTGTTTGCGCAGGCGTAAACCCTAGAAGGACCTATGGTTATACGTGTTGAAGATTCCAGTTTCAAATCAAGGAGCCATTTCAGTTCAATGGAAATTTAGAATGATCCTTAGACCGGGAGGTCACATAGAGCCTGTTGAGGTAGGGGTGTTGTGTCAGGTGGTATCAGAGCTTACAATCATTGTTTTTTGTAAGAAAGAGAAGATAAAAGGAAAGTTGTGATTTAAATTATGCGTGGAACAGATTTAAACAATGTCGCCCAGAAGATGTCAAGAGAGACCAATGCCCGATCCAGCCGTGGAAAGGGAAATGAGAGAACTGCGTGCTCGATTGGATGTTATGGAGAAATCACAGAGGTGAATAGCTGATACTAGAGATGTCAGTGAGGTCAAAAGCGAAAATGAGGATGGAGACGAAGAAGAAGTTGTAGAGGAACGTCTTTTCAATGTTGTTGCGAGAATAGGGGCTAGAGAAGAAATGGACATCCCAATCTATGAAGGAAAATTAGACGTTGAGGAGCTGCTAGATTGGTTTAGAGATTTGGATAAATACTTCAATTATGAGGATATCAAAGAGGAAAATAAAGTAAAACATGTTGTCACTAGACTGAAATGGCATGCAACATTGTGGTGGGATGAATTGCATGTTGATAGGCATTGAAAGGTAAACAATGAATTAAAATCTAGGATAGGATGGTAGAAAATATGAAAGCCAAGTTTATACCCAGAGATTACCAAATTAATATGTTTCAAAGAATGAATAATTTGAGACAGAAGGGGATGACAGTGAAGGAATACACTGAGGAATTTTACAGACTCAACATCAAAGCTAGTAATCATGAGAGTGATGATAAAACATTCACCAGATACATGAATTGATTGAGATATGAAATTCAATATGATATGAGCATGGTCACAATCAGAAACATGGAAGATGTTTATCAAATTGCTTCAAAGGAAGTCACCAACCTCTGCCAGTCATCTCGGAGATGGGTCGACTTTTTCTACAAACTATGTCGACAACTTGCCCCCAACCTCTACCAATTATGTTGGGGGCACCATTCTTTTTTCCCTGAATCATAGCCATGTTACATCTCCAGCCCCTATTCATCATACAGGAGACGACTCTCTTTCCCCTACTAGTTACATTGAGAAGCCTAGATGCCTTAGACGTAAGCCTAAATTCCTTTGCAGGACTTGCAGAGGTAGTCACCTTACTTGTTTGTGTCCGATTACTACCGAGATACCAGAAGTGTGGGGATCACCCAAGAGCCCTTCAGATTTTCAGGCATCTGTGGTTTCTCCTCACACCACTTCTCCCTTGATCGTCTTAGTGGTTCCACCGACACAATCCTCTCCCGACCTCACCTCATTTGTCAAGGGTGAAGCATCTCTTGCCCCCATTACTATGCATCCTCTTCAACCTATAATTGAAGAAGTGGATACACTAGTGGAATATCTGGTCAATCCTACTCCCCATAAAGAGAGTGATACATCTTTCATTCATGTCATTAACATTCCAAATCCTCCCCATTCTGAATGAGAAATATTTATTCTTCCCCCGAATGCTCTCCCTCTAAGTCTTGACGAGGTTCCCTTCGATTGGAACAATCTAATGGGTCATCCCATTCCCCCACCTATGTCTTTTCCATTAAGAGACATTATTCGAACCATCACAGAGACTGTATCCTCCGTTATCACTTTCTCCTCCTTGACTTGGAGAGCCTTGCATTTTCCCAATCTCTTGTCATCTATCCGCGAGATACTGAATTTCCGTAAAAGATTGAGACGAGAGCCTTGGTCTCCCCCTTTACACGTTGATTAAGACAGAAAAACAAATCTTAATTGATCTCTTTTTCGACTCGTCTAAAAACTGAAAATATTGTCGAGTGATTTGTCCCTTTCACACTCGTTAAAATTGGATTTGAAAGGTCATGAGCCTTAGTTAATCTCTTTTCTGACTCGTTATCAAAAATAGAAAATATTGTCGAGTGAACTTGTCTTTTTCATACTCGTAAATTGGATTTTAAAGGACGTCTATTTGGCACAAGTTTACCCCTTTTTCACACCAAGTAGACTAAAATACATAAAAAAGAAAAATAATTGGCATTAAGTTTTTATTTCATCTCATGCCCTCACTTGCAGTATTGAGCCTTTAGTCAATTCTCGCTTTGCGTTATAAACCATTTCCTAAGCAGTTTTTGCATCCTCAACCAAGCAGAGCCTTGTTTATAGCCTTCGCAATTTGACACCCTATACCCTAGAGGGAACATCACCATGAGTGTCCATCTCCCACATGCATTCCCTTGCATTGAGCATAGGTACGTTCCACTGCTGGAACTAGTTTTTCTTACTTGCGACACTCTTTCCCTCCTCTGTATCATAACATTCATTTGTTATGAAAAAAAAAAGGGATGGGCAGAAAGGGAGTACTATATTCTAATTGGTAGTAGTCGTGTCGCCTTTGAACAGAGCACAAATTTATTGAGTCCTTGCGTCATCATAATTTTGGGTTTAGAATGGCCTTAGGAAGTTGATCTAGTTACAGAATTTTCTCAACCAACTGGTTACTCTTCCAGTCCCTATAGAGAACATTATTGATGCCTTCTGCATCTAATAGTCACATCATTGAGTCTATGTTACCGGATTCCACCATGTCTCATGCTCTTGTTCAAATGAAGTCTATCAACCTGCGTCAAGCACTCCTCAAAAATATTGACTTTGCATGTCGGCCATTGTTGTCGGATAAATCGGTAAATGCAGACATAAACTAATCTCCCTAGATCCACCTATATATAGAACAAAACAAGACAGAACATGACACTTTCCCTAAGTTACAATCATTGAATTTACCACCAAAGAAGGAATGGATGACATACCTTTAGATATCTCTTCCTTATATCTTTGTTGTCCCTGCTTTGCTCTGGTGCTCTTGTGAAATCAAATCTACAATGACACAAACTAACCAAAGCGAAAACATGATGGGAGAAAGAACACTGATACCTTGGAGAAGAATGGTAGGATGCATATGTTGCTTCCAATCGAAGACAAGAAGGAGAAAGAAGAAACAAGAAACACTATACTTCTCATGAGTGGGAAGGAACTTCTGGATGAAGTCAAGAAAGAAGAAGACATGCAGTTTGTTGTGGTGAGAAAACCTAAAATCATTTTGACCAGTACTTTGATAGATGATCTACCAGAGGAAATTCAGGAAATGCTTGAGAATTTCGTTGATATAGTGGTGGATGATTTACCTTGTTCATTGACACCCATCAGAAGTATAAGCCATCACATTGACCTTATACCGGGAGTGATTTTACCAAACAAAGCAACGTACAGATTGACACTGTAGGAGAATGAAGAGGTCAAGAAGCAAGTCCAGGGTTTGATGGACAAAGGGTTGATTAGAGAAAGCTTGAGTCCATGCACTGTACCAACATTGTTAAGTCCAAATAAGGATGGTGGATGGAGAATGTGTATAGACTCGAGGGCTATAAACAAAATCATCATCAAGTATAGATTTCCTTTACCGAGGATGGATGACTTGATGGATTTCTTGAGTGGAGCAAAGTTTTTTTCAAAAATCGATTTGAAAAGCGGATATAATTATATTAGGATGAGGGAAGGTGATGAATGGAAGACATCATTCAAGATGAATGAAGGGCTGTATGAATGGCTTGTCATGTCGTTTGGTTTGACGAATGCGCCAAGTACTTTTATGAGATTAATGAACAAAGTCTTGAAGGATTTCATTGGAAAGTTTGTAATTGTGTATCTTGATGATATAATGATCTTTAGTTAGACTGAGGAGGAACATTTGAGACACCTAACTCTAGTGATGAGGAGGTTGCATCAAGATAAGTTGTTGATAAATCTGAAGAAATCGTTGTCATGAAGAAAGAGCTTCTTTATTTATGTTTTGTGATCTCTTCGAATGAGTTGAATATGGTGTTATAACAAGATTTGCCTCACCATTGCTATCTTGCATAGAGGGCCTTTTTCCATTTCCCTATGCAGACTTGTCATCCCTTTTTTGATGAATCTAGAGCTAAAAATATACATTTTTCCACATATATGCTCCCTATCATTTATTCAAGATGTGTATACGTTGGCTACTCCACTACAACCCACGTACATCAAGATTTGTGCCAGGAAATACAAAAATGAGGTCAGGTTTCCATGTTACGAAAGAAGATCTCTGATCCTTGGCCTTCCACATACTGGAAATGTTCTGACTCAGCCCTTTAGTTGCATTCTGAAGGCTATAAAAGCACAATTTTGAGCTATGGAAAAAAGGAGAAAGCATTCAACTTTGAGAGGAAAGTTACTCTGGAGAAATTACTTCATATTGAGTTTGCATCCCTTTGTCCCTCAAGTCTAAACAGAGTGTTCATCCCCCAAGCTATTTCCCTATTGTTGAGAGAACCTCATTGACTCTCTCTTGTGAGATTGCCTTTGGTGGAGGATTGAAGTGGTGGAGGCCCAGTTGGAAGGAACTTGGTTTCTTGGTTTCGAACCATGCCCACACAAAAGTCTATAATGTTGTCACTTCTACTGATCAATTATTAATAGAAATACTCCTTTCTTGTCCTATTGGTATATTGCAAATGTATGATTATTATCCATGGGCATGTTTGTAATGTTTATTGATGGATTATACTATCTAATGTGATAACCCCTTTATATCATCACTATATATTTTCTCTGCTCATTTGTTAAGAACTTATTGCAGGTATAAAGCTTTGGGTCGAAGTGATCAATGGTGGAACACCATCAAACGTTGGATTGAGGTAGGCCTCTTTCTTATCTTGCACATTAGTTTATATAGCATATGTTGGAATTGAGTTGATTTCTGCAGTCATACCTGTCTATTGTGGTTTACCCTTGGCCATAGAGATTTTTTCCCTCGTAATAGAATTGGCGATTCCACTGGGGATAGATCTTCCTTCTAAGGGTTGAAGTACATTTTTTTCCTGCATTGCTCTTTTTCCTTTATGTTTCTTGTTGTATCACTACTTGACAGATTTTGTTCACTCTAGGTCTGATTTTTCATCCTTCTTGCCTTTGCTTGGCCTTGTTTTAAATCATATACGCTCCTTTTTCCCAGAAAGTCGTGTATACATGCTTTTTGTCTTACTGTAGGATGCGTATATATGCTCTCTTCTCTTGAACAATCATGTATGCCACTTCCCTTTGCTTGTTTTCTTGGTTTAGTGATTGTTGGGTGAGTTTTGAGGATTGTTGAGCCTTCTTAGACCTCTGTAGTGCATGTTGAGTTTCTCTAGGTTGACAGGAAACCTGTTGGGAGTTGAATTTTTGGGCGTAGTCTTTCTCTTTGTTTTTCATCCTTGTTTTCCTTGAACCATGGGCTGTTTGCTTGGCTGCTTGGTATTTTGCTTGATTTATTTCATTTATACACAGTAGAACTTATATATTAGGTTGCTTTACAGTCCATGCATTTTCTCTTTAATATATTGAAAATATAAAAAAATAGGCATTTTGCATTGGTTAACATTTTTGTCTTTGAGCCCTTATCATTAGCTTAGATAATTTAGTGAAAGATCACATTTTATTTCTGAATTGCAGAGTTGAAATTGGAAATTGCACTGCTTTTATTAGCATATCATTCATTGAAAAGTTAAAGATAGACTTTTCATTATATTCATATCCATTTTCTTCTAGAGTCATAACATCATGAGTTTCTCTTCCATACCTTTTTGAGTAATCATGACCAATAAAATTTACACTTTAAACTAAAATTGATTAGTCACGATTTTATTTTTTAGGGTGCACAAACTAGTCTAGGATTTAGTGCCTTGGAATAGGAATTTGTGAGTAAACTTCTCCAAGGCAATTAAATCAGCATATGTGTCTAATGCAGGGAGTTGAGAATTCCACTGTATAATTGGTAATATCAGGAGGCTTTGCTCATGCCAGAGTTAATCATGAGGTCACGCGAAGTTAGTTGAAGGGATAACCCCTGGATACTCACCTAGCGTTAGAGATATTTCTGTGGATTTATTCATATTTTGGGATCTTGCTAGTACCCATACCTTTGTGAGAGGCATTTCTTTCAAGGTTTCAGGCTTTGCTACCCTACCCATATGGTGATCTGGACTTACGACTGCTCACCTGTGCATTGGTTATACAGTGGTTTATTATTTTCTTGACTTAGGTATCTCATAGGTTACTTGCAAGGGTTATTCTGCTTGTACCCCGGGTCAGATAAGGGTCAGATAACACACAACCTTTATGGAAGATTACCTCTCCGGGGGGATCTTACCGACTGGTTGTTAAGCCCACGAGGGTCCCTATAATTTATTTTGTTACCTCTAAACTTTAGCGGGGAGTCTCAGGTCCCTCTTGGACGAGACATACCTTCTTTAGCAAGGGAGGCCACTTAGCCACTTTAGCCCGTTTTCATGCATATTGGTCGTTTGAATTTTTGGTATGTTATTTGAATACTAGTTGACCTTCAGAGTCTATTGTGGGTTTCATCATTATGGACAGTGGAGTTTATTTTTCTCCCTCATTCACTGCTACCCACCCGATGATACCTTCTAATTTCATGGGGACGGACTCTTCCTCTTTTTACAATGGTATGCAGAACTACAACGCTCAGTCTGCACCTTGGGTATCTATCCACTTTTTTGTTGATGTGCCTTCCCCCGTGAAACCCTCTCCCTGGCCCACATACATAAATCCTAGCATTGGACCCAGGGACGCCATGGCTCCAATGCCTACTTCTTCGTTTGATATGAGTCATGTCCCCATGGGAGGTTGGAACCTTCCCCCCTATGGATCCAATACTAGCTATGCTCTTTCAGGAGAAAGTACTCATATGGGTGCTTATCCCACTTATTACACCCCACCCATGTATCTTTCATCCGCCATGTCAATTCCTTCGAAATTTTTTTCCATGACAGGTCCTCAAGTACCCCCAAGTCTTTCATATAGGGAGAATCAATTTTATGGTTTGGGCTACCCTCTTTATGAGACCCCTTCGCAAGGGGGAAAAATATATCCTCACTTGAATAATCCTTATCCTACCTTGGTCTCTTCACAGACCTTAGTGACGATGCCTTCCCAAACCTCTTTGGATCATTTTGGCATGAACAAACACTTTTCTGGGCTGGGGCAAGAGGTACACCAAGATCTTGCCTAGCTTGCAATTTTTCAAAATCAATATTTCCCTGGACCGTGGAATCAAATGCCACAATCTATCCCCAGCCCATTCATTGTTAGTCATATTGGTTCTCCATCACCAACCTCTTCCAGTCATCTCGGAGATGGGTCGACTTTTTCTACAAACTATGTCGACAACTTGCCCCCAACCTCTACCAATTATGTTGGGGGCACCATTCTTTTTTCCCCGAATCATAGCCATGTTACATCTCCAGCCCCTATTCATCATACAGGAGATGACTCTCTTTCCCCTACTAGTTACATTGAAAAGCCTAGATGCCTTAGACATAAGCCTAAATTCCTTTGCAGGACTTGCAGAGGTAGTCACCTTACTTGTTTGTGTCTGATTACTACCGAGATACCAGAAGTGTGGGGCTCACCCAAGAGCCCTTCATATTTTGAGGCATCTGTGGTTTCTCCTCACACCACTTCTCCCTTGATTGTCTTAGTGGTTCCACCGACACAATCCTCTCTTGACCTCACCCCATTTGTCAAGGGTGAAGCATCTCTTGCCCCCGTTACTATGCATCCTCTTCAACCTATAATTGAAGAAGTGGATACACTAGTGGAATATCTGGTCAATCCTACTCCCCATAAAGAGAGTGATACAACTTTAATTCATGTCATTAACATTCCAAATCCTCCCCAT
>JZKD02S0537774.1:175807-207389 GCA_000966675.3 Picea glauca
GATTCTGAGACCATGGATCTGATAGCTACTCACAATCTATCTTGACAAAGCAAAGCTCAAAGCCAACATAAATTTCCTAAGATCAATCCAACTAACCTTCTCCATGAGAGCTCCTCTCCTTTTATAAGTTGATGACTATAAGGTGAGGAGGTTAGGATGATCTCACTAAATCATGAAAGAGAGTGAGATCCAAACCATTTGGAGGCCACCTCACCATAGAAGCTTCTCCTTCTAGAAGCATCGAGAAGACGCTCTTTTTTCCCACGTACGAAGGTCGTCGCACCTTAGCTATAGTGCAGGATGTGAAAACTCTGCAACCTAATTATAGTGCAACCTACAGAAATTAGGCATTTCTGCACCCTTTGTATATAGAAGCCTGCGGAAATCCTCCTTAACAGGGTTTTTACAAAGGAAAATATAATTTCTTCTCTCAGGAAAATTTCTTCTCCCTTCTTTCTTCAGGAATTCAGGCCACTGACCCCTCTGAAGGCAACAGGTAGGTTTACATCATTATAAGTCATAAGTGTGACAGAAATAATGTGTAATAGAGATCCCCCCAAAGTATTAAGTTAGAATAGAGTGATAGTTGAAATACTTTGTTGAGTGTGTGTAGGGAACAAGGAACATGTCGGTCGAAAACCTGCCAACAAACAAGGAAATACAGTACAATAATATATCAACACTGAGGTAGGAATTCCCATACTCATAATACAAATGACTCAAAACATAAATGACGGCATGAAAATATCCATGTCAAGTAAGATAGATCATGGCCACCAAACATACACTATGGATCCATGCCATTATGACTCAAATCTGAACATAGCCACCAAAAATACATTGTGGATCTATGTGTTAAAGACTCAAATTTGAACATAGCCACGAGAAATACAATGTGGATCTATGTAGCAATACACTGAATATACTCCAACGTAACCTGAATCTGTCAGAAAAGATATAGGGTCTTCATCTCCATCGCTCTATAGTACGAATCTAACCATGCGATTATAGGTGTTGAAGTCGAACATGGTAGAAACCACTTGATTACTGGTCATTAATGAATATTATTAACAAGTGCGAGGGAAATCACCATTAATTTCAATGACTCCCAAGGTACCTTATTACAATCCAACAAATGCGAATAAATGAACTGAAGTTGAGCACTCGATAGAATCTCTCAATCAGGGGTCAATAATGAAAACCCACTGTCGAAAGTGAGGAACCTTCCATTGAGGCATGGAATTTCCAAGGTACCAATTAGTTTCTAAGTCTAATTTCTGGATAATGAGTTGAAGTCGATAGGAAAAGACTCATCATAGGAGGGCCTTAATGTATCCCACATCAATGACATGAAACATGTAACACGATTTGAAGTAGATTAGAGTAACAAGTGATTTAGGACTGACTCAGGGATGGACGACAAAATAGAAGGCTTAAAGACTATAGAAATCACTGACACAATAGAAGGATTTCAGGGTTGAACTTCTCTTTGAACATATTGATGACACAACAACTATTTTGGAAACACTGACTCAATGACAGAGATCACATACCAATTTGTAATCTTATAAAGGAGTATGATCAAGAGACAAGTGGATTTTCCAACCTAGACACAAAGAAAGTGAAAGGGTGTCATGTTCAAAAGCGACTCTTCCATGGAATACAAGTTTAGACACATTTCTTTCCCAATTTTTCCCCCATCGTTTTTCGCGAGTACCTCTTTATTTTTAGACAAGCTTGAGGAGGATAACATATGATTGAACTGTAATCTCATCCTTCAGACGAGTCCCTTGGAGTATGTTTAATGAACCCTAAGAAGGAGTGGTTCAGTCCCATATGGGCCTTTCGATGTTTGTTTTACGAGTCCAAAGAAAGAAAACTCAGGGGTTTTTCATGTTTAGAGAGTCTAAAAAACACTTAAAGAGAACTCTCTCGGTTCCTTTTTCGTAAAGTAGTTTGATGAGACCGAAAAAGAGATAAACTATCACTCAACATACGTTTTCTTCAAATACTTTAACGAGCATGAAAAGAACAAGATCACTTGGCAATCTTTTCATGTTTAGAGAGTCTGAAAAGAGATTAAAGGAAACTCCAAGGGGTTCATTTTTCATATAACCTTTACGAGTCTGAAAAACTGATAAAAGTACACTCGGTTACATTCTCATGTATTTATGAGCACAAGAAAGAACAAAGAATAAGCTCGGTAACTTATTCTCATGTATTTATGAGCATGAGAAAGAACAAAGACTAAGCTCGGGATTGTTTTCATTTTTACGCAAGCTTTAAAACAAAACAAAACTTATTCTTGGGATAGGTTTTATTTTTTACACAAGATTAAAACTAGCCAAAACTATGCTTGGAACTAGTTTCAATTTTACACAAGCTTGAACCAGAGGAAACTATTCTTGAGGTAGATGGTTTCATTTATACACAAGATTGAACCAAAGTAAAAACTATGCTTGCGACTTCCCAACGCATAACACAGGGATGTTTGGTACTTACCCCCAACTTAAAAAGCTAGCGGCTCAACTTTAGCATGAAGTCGAGAGGCTCAAGGAATTTCCCCCCAAGCTTCGATTCTTCCAATTACAAATGTGGATGAAACGAAACTTCAAATACTAGACAAAGGACTTGACTCAAACAAAGAAGGGGAAATTGTTTCATTTTTTAACGATCTTGACACAGGAATAAGAATTATGCTCATGACTCTAGGTTCAGTCCCTAGACCTATGTTTCATTGTTTAATGAGCTTGACACAGAAATAGGAGCTATGCTCATAAGATCTGTTTCATTTTTTAACGAGGTTACTACAGAGATGAAAAAAACTATCCTCATAGCTAGTTTCATTTTTCAACGATCTTGAAATCAGAAAACCATGCTCAACACTCTTCTTGATCATGGCTTCCAAGAGGGAAGTTCTCTAGAAGGACACCATGTCAAGGGACAAAACTCAGTCATGGCCTCCAAGAGATCTTCACTTGACAGAAGAAACACACTCTAGAAGGAACCCATGTCGAGGGTCACGATAGGGGTAAGGAGATCAGACTCCAATAGCTCTACCGAAGAGATCACCATGTCAACTACTGGATCCAAGTCATCAGAAGCTGAAGTCATGGGAGACAATGCCACATAATTAACATGTGGCGGGGGCGATACCGTCTACATATACGAATCTTTTAGGGAGGTAATCCAGTTAGGACCGATGAATGTAAGTAGATCGATAGTCACAATTCTTCCATCGCGAGGGAAATATATTACACAAAAAGGAGTGGACACAATAGCTTTAATGGCATAGACATAATCCTGCCCAAGGAGTAAATGGAAATCCAAGGGATCTTGGACTACCATGACATCAATAAAGACAGTTTTCCCTCCCAAAGTTATAGGAAACTAAGGAAGGGTCCCTAAAGGTTGACTGGTTCTTCTGTTAAAAGCTAACAAATTTTGTGTAACTGGCGCAAGCTAAGGACAACCCAAAGCTTGCCAAGCAAGAGAGGAAAAAATACTAATGGATGCACCTTCATCTATCATTTTCTGAGGAACGTCACAACCACAAACCTGCACTATAATCTGGAAAGGAATGTGAGAGGGAAGACGAGGTCCAGTTAGCACACCCCAATCAAAACAGATGGCCTCATTACTTGGAGGGGGTCCCATGGGAGAAGGAGGAATACCCCCTGCCATGGTAGAGTATGTATCGACAAGAAAAACATGTGTAGTATCGGGTTTACTCTCTAGCGGGAGAGTAGGATCGACCAATGATGAGATCAGATCAACCACTTGGGTCACATTCTCCAAGGGGAGAATGGGATCGATGGGTGGAAACAGATCGACGACTTGGGTTTCACTCTCTAACGGGAGAGTGGGATCGACCAAGGATGGGATCAGATCAACCACTTGGGTTTCACTCTCTAATGCGAGAGTGGGATCGACCGAGGATGGGATCGGATCAACCACTTGGCCAACTAGTTCGACTAAGGACGTGACCAGGTTGACTACATGATCAACCGACGAAGGGAATGAATTGATCATTCCATCAACTATAGGTGGTTTGAGAGTAAGCTTGTGATAAGCAGCTGGAAGTTGAGTTTGGGAACCAGTCATGTCTTCCAGGAATTTTGAGGCTTCATCCATACCAAGGAAAAGGTGATTTAGATGACGCCCTTTGCATAACATACACGATAACTTGGCTCTACTTTTCTTCTTCCCAACGGTATCTTGACTAGTCGATGGGAGGTCATCAACATGTTGTTCAGAGGCTGACGACATGGGCTAGCGACGGTGTGTATACCATGCTTCTATAACCTTGGATAGACCAGGGCAATCCTTAAGAAGATGGCTACCCTTGCAGAGCCTACAAGGGTACTTGAGCTTACAGGTTTTTTGGGTGATCTTGACATCGTCAACACTCCCAGCATGATTAACAGTAACTGATTTCTTTCCAGCATGTATGACAGTGGTTGGAATTTTGGACCCTTTCTTATTTTTATTCTTCTTAATATTCCTTTTCTTCTTCTTCTTATCCACTGGGTTACTAGATTTAGATCTTTCACTCGGTGAAGAAGATCTTACTGGTGAAGAAGGTGAAGGATCAACATGAGGTTGATGCTCTTGGGGGGAAGTTCTTACAACCGAAGCACTAACTTCATTCGAGATTACCTGAGTGGAAAACAACCATACCGGTAATCCAATTGTGAGACCTGGAAGTCTCAAAGTAGCGATATGAGGAGGACCAATGTTTCTGTAAGAAGGAAAAAAAAAAGGTTCCCCTGGAAAATGGGTTCCTTCATTGGTCACTTCGGGAACTAATGAAATTAAAACCAATATCCAATCTAGAATCCACTAGGGAAAACAAATAGCACATGCTAAAAATCTAGTAAGCAAGCAAGCAAACAAAACCTTCTCACAATGAGCACACTAGTTGGTGATGAAATCCAACATCGTGGGAACAAAGTATGAAGGGGATGAGATAGAGTGGGTGGAAAAGTTACATTGACGACCTGCTTAACGGACTTACACCGTGGTGCAAGATCCCACACACAAACATGGGTATACCCTCCAAGGAGCCCGAGTGAGTTTGGCCACCGTCGATTCTAGGTACCATGAAGAATTTCCCCTCCATAGTCACCTCGTGTAAAGAACCTAAAGAGATAGTCCACTAAGGTTACCAATTACTACAGTGATTCCTGGGGAAACAGTCAACAGTCTGAACCACGTGCAAGGGAAGGGTATGTAGCCCAAAATCAACTTGAAAGGCTTCCACTCATCCTTGTGGGTATACCTTTCAAGCGACCCCCATCATACGCCCAATCTCTACAACAAGACCAACAAAGCAAGGTGAGTAACTCTGCCAGTCTCAACGTGACCTCATAACTGACCCTTGTGTGAGAAGGGCTTCCAAGGACAAAATGTAATAAGTGGATTTACCGCTCCCTAACTCAAGATTCTATGTTTGTTTGTAGCTTTGCAAAGTTATCTTTCACACCTATTCCAAAGCCCTACAACTAATCTAATGTAGGTTTGCTACCATAAAATAAAAAATGTCTAATCAATTTTTATAAGCACTTTATTTTAAGGTTGTTGTTACTCAAAAGGAAGATGGCATGGACAATATGGTGTTTTGACCGACTCGAAAGTTATGAAAATAGATGAAGATGTAATCTTTTCATTTCGATGAAAGCTATGCTACGAGAAGGAGAAAACATTTATCATTCCCAAATGTATAATGTCTCAAAATTTTACTAAACTCATCAATATCAATATCTTTAAGAAATGAGACAAATTGACTGTACACCAATACATGATTCATGTCCCCCCCAATCATGCAATTCTGCTACTTCAAATGCAAGGGTGTCCCTAAACTAGGATAAAGAAAGAAATTAAAATTTTTTGTTTTAAAGATAGCTAAAAGCAATAGCAGATCTATATAAAACAAAGCAACCCAAACAAATTTTCTCTTTTAACATGAATTATTCAATAAAAGAAAAATAAGTTCTTTCACCAAACAATTCTAAAGAAAAAATGATGCTTTGTAACTGAAAGACACTCAAAGCAAGAGACCAAATCTTTCAAAAGAAAACAAAGCAAAAATAAGGCAAAGATGGCTGAAAGAAGATTCAATTTTTTTCAAGCAGACTGTAAACAGACCCAACAATTCACTTCAAAACCAAATCCAAGGTCTGGGTAAGGAAAAAAAAATCAAAAATCAAAATTTTCACAATTTCCGCAGGCTGTAGACTAACACGGTGCAGATATCCTTGATCCCCGCAGACCATATATGGGTAGGGTGTGGGGTTTCCTCACTTTTCTAAATAGGTAGGGTGTGGAAATCCCAAGTTGTCACACTGTCGCTCAAAGTAGGGTGCGAAAATCAAACAAAAATGGAAAAAATTAAAAATTAAGAAGGTTTTCCAGTGAAGTCAGATAATCAAAGAGTCAAAATGGATCTCGCGGTGACTCAAAAAATAGAAACCAAGCAATAAAAGAAAGAAAGCAAGAAAAACTAGGAAAACAATATGTCCCCTAGTGGAATCACCAATTTTGTTGTCAGATAAATTGGTAAATGCGGACATAAACTAATCTCCCTAGATCCACCTAGATCTAGAACAAAACAAGATAGGACATGACACGTTCCCTAAGTTATAATCATTGAATTTACTACCAAAGAAGGAATGGATGACATACCTTTAGATATCGCTTCCTTATATCTTTGTTGTCCCTGCTTCACTCCGGTGCTCTTGTGAAATCAAATCTGCAATGACACAAACCAACCAAAGTGAAAGCAACAAAAGTAGATTCAATGAAAACCTAAACATGTGATCAAGGAGTCATGTAATAAAATGCTAATGATTTTACGGGATAGAAACATGCCACTGTATTATATAATGAGGAAGAAAGATACAACCAGATGCCTTGATGTTGTCAGGTTCCTTCCAATAGTTCCTTACTTCCCACACACTTCTTGCTCCAAGGATTCTGAGACCATGGATATGATAGCTACTCACAATCTATCTTGACAAAGCAAAGCGCAAAGCCAACATAAATTTCCTAAGCTCAATCCAACTAACCTTCTCCATAAGAGCTCCTCTCCTTTTATAAGTTGAAGAGGATAAGGTGAGGAGGTTAGGATGATCCCACTAAATCATGAAACCGAGTGAGATCCAAACCATTTGGAGGCCACCTCACCATAGAAACTTCTCCTTCTAGAAGAATCGAGAAGACGCTCGTTTTTCCCATGTACGAAAGCTGTCGCACCCTAGCTATAGTGCAGCATGCGGAAACTCAACAACCTAGATATAGTGCAACCTATGGAAATCAAGCATTTTCACACCCTGTGTATATAGCAGGCTGTGGAAATCCTCCTTAATAGGGTTTTTACAAAGGAAAATATAACTTCTTCTCTAAAGGAAAGTTCTTCTCCCTTCTTTCTTCGGGAATTCAGGTCACTGACCCCTCTAAAGGAAAAATATAGGTTTACATCATTAATGGTCATAAGGGTGAAAAAAATAATGTGTAACAGCCATACCCTCAGCTTGTCTCATAATCACATGATACTATGGTCTTATTATGCACCCTGGCCCTACTTTCATCATTTTTAGGTCACCTTGAACCCAACAATCAACACTTCATCATTGGTCATTGACTGGGTGGTTTCCCTTGTGTTTGATGGCAAGACATTTATTCACACTTTGGGATTCATGCAGTGTATTGGTTTCCATTAGCCTTATAGGTGGTTTCCTCACCTTTGTCAGCAGTTTTCATCATTGGCCGTTATTCAGAGGGTATTTTTCGTGTACTGCTTACATTTGGTACACGCAAAAGACGCACAAGGTCATTGGTTCATGAACATTTTCTTCGTACGATCTACACCAAATCATGAATCTCATTCTTTGTTCCTTGTTATGACCTATTAGAGATGCCTTAATGATCTCCTTTCAGTGGGTCTCTTTCCATCAAATTTAGATCATTTATTCTGGATATGGTACCTAGAATTTCGTGAGTGCCTTGAGGCTTGCATTCATTAGTGGCAGGATCTCTCGCCATTGAGAGATGGGAATACATCAATGTCTCCTGATCAATGGATTTCTCAAGTGTTTGACACCAACTCCTTTATTCACACTTGTAGAAATGTACTTGGTGCCTTGATACCTACTTTCATTATTGGTAGGTTGTCTCGTGTTTGTTAACGGTATACCTCGATGACCGGTAATCAAATGATGTCTCATCATGTTAGACCTCAACTCATTTTTTCACATGATATAGACTTGCACCTTGGCGAATTGTATAGAAGACTTGAAGACATCACTATGTGGCCGCAGCTTTCCTAAGCTATTGCTTCTCTTTCATTGGACCAACACCTATTCGACTTTAGTGATCATGGGATATCATATTGTACGTCATGGTATACAAATATCTTTAGATTGATTTTGAGACTGGTTTCACTAGGCCTTTTTCATGACTATGACAACTTTTGGCATACAACCACATTCGTATTTTCTTATTCATGGCAATGAACACTAGTTTGGTATATTTTCCACATGGATCTGCATTGTATTCTTGGCAGCCATGTATGCAAAGTTAGTACATAATGTGTTAAGCAATTGAGTTCGTCCAGTTGGTTCTCTACCACTCCACTTATGGGTTATTTATAATGTATTTTGGCCATCACAGATACTCCTCTGATCTCACACAATAGGGGGCATCTGTTATAGTGATATTTGTCTCACCATTGCTATATTGCACAGAGAGCCTTTTTCCATTTCCCTATGCAAACTTGTCATCCCTTTTTTGATGAATCCAGAGCCAAAAATATACATTTTTCCACATATATGCTCCCTATCAGTTATTCAAGATGCGTATACACTAGCTACTTCACCACAACCTGCGTACATCGGGATTTGTGCCAGAAAATACCAAAATGTGGTCAGGTTTCCATGTCATGATAGAATATCTCTGATCCTTGGCCTTCCACAGACTGGAAACGTTCTGACTCAGCCCTTCAGTTTCATTCTGAATCCTAAAAGCACAATTTCGAGCTATGGAAAAGAGGAGAAAACATTCAACTTTGAGAGCAAAGTTACTCTGGAGAAATTACTTCATATTGAGTCTGCATCCCTTTGTCCCTCAAGTCTGAACAGAGTGTTCATCCCCCAAGATCTTTCCCTATTGTTGAGAGAACCTCAATGACTCTCTCTTGTGAGCTTGCCTTTGGTGGAGGATTGAAGTGGTGGAGGCCCAGTTGGAAGGAACTTGGTTTCTTGGTTTTGAACTATGCCGACACAGAAGTTTGTAATGTTGTCACTTCTACTGATCAATTATTAATAGAAATACTCCTTTCCCATCCTATTGGTATATTGCAAATGTATGATTACTATCCATGGGCATGTTTGTAATGTTTATTGATGGATTATGCTATCTAATGTGATAATCCATTTATATCATCACTATATATTTACTCTGATTGTTTGTTAAGAACCTATTGCAGGTATAAATCTTTGGGTCGAAGTGCTCAACAGTGGAACACCAGCAAATGTTGGATCGAGGTAGGCCTGTTTCTTATCTTTCACATTAGTTTATACAACATATGTTGGAATTGAGTTGATTTCTGCAATCATACCTAGCTTTTGTGGTTTACCCCTGGCCATAAAGAGTTTTTACCTCGTAACAGATGGATCCTAAGAAGGTAAAAGCCATTGAAGAATGGCCATCACCAAGGAATATCTTTGAAGTCAGAAGCTTCCATGGATTAGCTAGTTTTTAAAGGAATTTCATCAGGAATTTCAGTGGAATTTTTGCACCAATGATGGACACATTCAAGAAAAGACATAAATATTTTCATTGGAAAGAGGAAGCAGAGAAAAGTTTCAAGTTGTTAAAGGAGAAGATAACTGGACATCTAGATTTGGTTTTTCTATATTTTAGTAAGACATTTCAAGTGAGATGTGATGCAAGTGGATTTATGATCGGAGCAGTCTTAAGTCAAGACAATAGACAGTTGCATACTTCACTGAGAAGCTAAATGATGCCAAGATGAAATATTCCACGTATGATAAAGAGTTTTATGCAATCATACAGGCACTGAAGAAATGGAGGCATTACTTGGTTTTGAAAGAGTTTGTCTTGTATAGAGACAACCATGCTTTACAATTCATAACCCGACAAGAGAAATTGAACCAGAAACATGCAAAATGGGTTGAATTTATGAATAACTTTACTTTTGTTACAAAGCACATTTCTGGAACTACTAACAAGGTTGTTGATGCATTGAGTAGGAAATGTTTAATTCTGCAGGAGTTTCGTGTGAAGACCTTAGGTTTTGATAGCCTTAAGAACATGTACTGAGATGATTCAAATTTTAAGGATGCTTATGAAGCATGTGAGAATCATGTTCTGAGAGACATAAGCCAATGGATTGAATATTTAATTCAGGATGGATTATTATTCAAAGGAAATCAGTTGTGTATCTCAAAGAGTTCCATGAGAGAGAATCTTGTAAAATAAAAACATAGTGGAGGATTGGCTTGACATTTCGGCCATGAAAAAATTTTTGTGCAACTGAACATTTTGTATTATTGGCTAGGGATGAGGACAGATGTCAAGAAATTTGTGAACAGATGTAGAATTTTCCAACATGCAAAGGGAAAAAGACAGAATACAAGATTGTATCAACCATTGTCAGTACCAGAGAGGTTGTGGGACGCAGTAAGCATGGATTTTGTGTTAGGAATGCCAAGGACACAGAGAGGTTGTGATTCGATATTTGTGGTAGTCGATAGATTTTCCAAAATGGCACATTTCATTCCATGTCAGAAAACCAGTGATGCAACACACATTGCAAACCTGTTTTTCAGAGAAGTTGTTCGACTTCATGGTTTACCCAGGGACATTATTTCAGAAAGAGATACCAAATTTGTTGGTCATTTCTAGAGGACACTATGGAAGAAGTTGGGGACAAAATTATTTTTTAGCTCATCATATCACCCTCATACGTATGGACAGACTGAGGTATTAAATAGAAGTTTGGGGAATTTTGTTGAGGAGTTTAGTAGTTGAACATCATAGTCAGTGGGATCAGATTCTACCGCAAGCGGAATTTTCATATAATGACTCACCTAACTGGACCATAGGACAAATCCCATTCCAGATAATGTATGGAATGAAGCCAAGAGGCGTATTTGAGTTGAGGGACTTAGAACATAATGAGTTCATAATTGTTGGAGCGGAATATTTTCCAGCAGAGATGCAAGAGATTCACAACAAGATTAAAGAGAGGTTGCAGAGTTCCAACTAAGAATATAAGCACATAGAAGATCAGTACCGAAGAGAGATTCAATTCGAAGTGGGAGACTTAGTATTAGCGCATATAACAAAGGAAATATTCCCAAGGGAAACATATAATAAGATAAAAATGAAAAAGACAGGGTCGTGTAAAATAATAAGAAATTTTGAGGCAAATGATTATGAGATAGAATTGTGAGATGTAGTTGAAATATCACCCATATTTAATGTAGTGGATATGTATCCTTACAGAGAAGATGAATCACGAGGACCAAAAGATCAAAAATAAGTTCAGTGGGTCAAATAGTTGCATGTAGCTGAAAAGCCACAGATGGAAAAGATCATTGATCCGAGAGTTAGCAAGAATACCTGGAGAACAACGTATTTTGAATACTTGGTAAAGTGGAAGGGACACTGATTGAAGATGTCAGTTGGGAAAGCAAAGTGGAAATTCAAAAACATGGACAGACGGTGTAGGAGCTCATGAACAAGAGTCCATGAATTTTTCATCCAGAGGAGTATGATGCAGGAGAATCGCTAGCAAAGCAAATACAAAAGAGGAAGGACAGTTGGATATGCACCAACATGTGTTTTGAGAATGTTTTGAATTTGAAAGGATGAAGCATTAATGTAATATATGTAAAATATATGTTTTCTTTTATGGTTTGAATATTGTAATGCAGATCATGAGCAGTTGCTCTTATCTGTTGGTTGGAGGCATGTATTGTAATAAATATAAAGTAGTTGTAGTCTTTATTTCGATTTGATAGCTTAGAGCTGTAGGAGGGAAAACTCTAGAAAGCTCCCTCATATGTATTGTATTGTAGGATTATTCTCATGGTCATTGTAAGAGCTGTAAAAGTAAGAAGAATAGGAGAGTGGAGAAGAAGATAGATTGTAGAAGATGGTATAAGCAGATAGTTGTTGCTATAGAAACCATGTACATATGCACTTGGACTAATATAAGAAAGCTTTGATCCAAACTCATGGTGTTAAGAATTATGTTTACATCTATTGAATGGTACATTTACAGTTTGCTTATATGCTCTGTTATGCATTTGTTTCAATGTTGTGTGTATGTATGATTTCATGTTGAATGTATGAAGTCTGTGAGAGGAAGAGTATGAGTTTCAATTATTTCCCATCCTGAGAATTCTTGCAAGAAGTGAAGCGAAGGTCTATAAGGGGTGCATTGACAAGATTCTGAGTTTCACCTCAAAAAATATCAGGAGAGATACCGTTGTTCTCATACCAACAGGAGTGCAATTATAGCACAGAGTCGTGCAAAGTGTGCACAGGCGACTTGAAGTCTCAGACTTTTCCAACCCAGTGAGTGGTTTAAGAGCTATTGTCGCAAGGAGTGTGTAGGGTTGGAAGAGTTCAAATAATCAAAGTTTATTGTGAATGTCGCAAGGAGTGCGGGCATAATCCCTTGGAATCCTTGAGTTTGCAGTAGGAACTAAGATTAGGAGGGATAGATACTTTGAAGCATTCAAAGGAAGATGAGGACTGAAGTCACCTTACAGAAATCAATCTTAGAAGGAGGCACCGATTTATCTGACTAGGAGTATCGAGAACTTGAAAGGACAGTTGAAATTCTCAAAAGGAGAAATATCGATTCGTTGTGGACCATTGGATCCGGTGGACCAGTGGAGAAGTTAAGGTTGAGTGCCTGTCAATACTCACAAGTTCAGGAGGGATAGTCATTATTAGATCTGTATCAACATGAGTCATTGATCTTGGGATTTCGGATTTCATCATTTCGGGAGCTGGAGTGTGGAGAAGGTCGTGACTTGGAGGTATTGAATTACAAAATCCTGATACGCGAAATTTTGATACAATTTGGACCGTCAAATCGTAGAAGGATCCGGATCATTGATCTATAGCGAAGAAGTCATGAGTTCGGACTTCGGGAAAGGGAGAAGAGGTTTCATCGTGAAATTACGAGTCACGAAATCCCGACGTGCTCGGAGGTGGACCCCAGGACATGATGAGGTCACATGGGTGAAGCATAAGGGAGGAACTAGTTAAAGGACCCGTTATCCCATTTCAGGGTTTCGGGGATTGAAGGAGTCAGAGAGAGCTCAACAAAGGAAATCGTGAAGTCACAAAATCAGAACACTTTTTCAGGTAAAGGTTGTGGTCATGCCAGTTTTTTGCATGGAGTGGAGGTTCACACCTTATGCTTGTTTGCGCAGGCGTAAAGCCTAGAAGGACTTGTGGTTATACATGTTGAAGATTCCAGCTGCGAATCAAGGATCCATTTCGGTTCAAGGGAGATTTAGAACGATCCTTAGACCGGGAGGTCACGCAGAGCCTGCTGAGGTAGGGGTGTTGCGTCAGTTTCCAATTCCCCAATGAAATCCATCCCATTACAGAATCTTCTAACCTTTCATGGACTGATCTCAGCGAACCCTGATGCATTCTTATTCGAATTTGATGTCCTATGTAGAGGTTATGAATACACCTCTGAACCCCAGAAATTGAAGTTTTTCCCTTCCAATTTGAAAGGAGAAGATTTGTGCTAGTTTATGGGATTAGGAGGAGGAACTATAAACTCATGGGATGAAATGAAACATGCCTTCTTGACGAAATATCAAGATTACTATAGAACCATGGATCTAAAATATGAAATATTTCAAATGAATGAAAGATATAATGACACACTATAAGAATATGTTGAAAGGTTTCAATATAATTTGCAAAGATCACCTTACGGTACACTACCAGGTGAGGTTCTTAAATCCACGTTGATAAAAGGTATTAAGGATGAATGGGTAGAAACATTGAATTTAATGGGGAAAGGTGATATTTATCAAGAAACTTATGATAACATTATCCAATTATGCATTAGGTGTTCACGTGGAAGTACACGAACCAGATCAGGAATGAGGGCTCCCCTCACCAGAAATAACAACATTACTAGCGGGGGTGTCACCCGAGAAGAAGTTGGTAATCTGTTAGAGAATTTCAAAACTGACATTTTGAGTACTCTGACTACACAATTGGATGTTCTGCAGGCTAAACAGGAACAAGAAGAAGTAGAACAGTCCTTGGCCATATTTTTCCACCAATGCAGAAAGAATCATGGTCTAAGGGAATGTCCTTTGGATGTGGTTTGGGTTTGTGCCATCTGTTCCAAGGAACATGCAAAAAAACAATGTACATAACTCCCAGGGATAAAAGTTGTCTTTAAAGAAGTAGAAGAGGAAACAAAACCGGTATATTTGACGACTCAACATCACCAATGGCAATCTCATCCCCCAGGTACGCTACAAGATCCTTCCTTTTTCTTTTCTGAGTAGTATGGTCAATAGCATAATTCTGTAAACACATGGAAGTGCCAACCATTTTCTAACCCCACTTGGCAGTCCCAGCAATATCCTATTGCACCATGGCCAAATCAATCAGTTGCAAATCCCACCTGGCCAAATCAACCAACTCCAAATTCCACCTTGCCTAACTTGCAATACTCTACCCCATCGTGGCATAATTCAAATAATAACCCCTATCCTTCACAGTGGACTAACACAGCTTCCTAAGGCCCCAATTGGAATCAAAGCTAGCAGCACCCCATGGGGATGACCAATCAACCCATGGGGATGGCTCCTCAAGCTCAACCCACTTTGAAATATCCACTCCAATTACCCAGAACCCTCAACCTCAAATGTGCCCTCAATTACTATCTCAACCCAACCCAAATCCTAATAATAGACCAGCCTAGCTTGTGCAAATTATTGAGAATTTGGAAGGGGAAATTAACTTTGTAGGGTGCAACGAACTCCGGTTGAAGTTAGGGTGCATAATTTCTCCCGAAGAAAGTAACATTCACCAAGAGTAGGAGAATGAAAGTAATATACTACCAGCGATAACACCCTCAACAATGGTCATAACGAAAGAAATAGAGCAGGGGGGAAACACAATCGAGAAATAGAATCCTAATGAGGACATGATTACTCCTCCCACGTTTCCCGAAAGGTTGATTATAGAAAAACCTGTTGTATATCCTAACTTTGATATTGTAGGAGAACTAAAGAATATCTATGTTAAGATTCCACTCCTGTAGGCTCTGCAAGACATCCCAATTTATGCAAAGACAATTAAGGAATTATGTGGGAAGAAGCCTGTCAAGAAAACTAAAAATCCATCAACTATTCACGTGGAAGGAGCCTTGTCTGATATTATTCTAGGCAAGAAGGAGTTAATCAAGTATGCAGAACCAGGGAATCCCATAGTAACAATGCATATTCAGGGTTGTTTTTTCCAAATACACTAGTGGATTTAGGGGAAGCCATTAATATCCTAACCATCGAGACCTGTAACACCCTGGGTTTCACCTCCTTCTAACCGACTTCAATTATGTTACAATTGGATGATAGATCAGTAGTTAAACCAATTGACATAGTACAAGATATAGAAATTTCGGTTGATTCTTGGGAATACCCGATTGATTTCCTCGTTATCAACCCAAGAAGTGGACTTGATGGATACCCATCGATGTTGGGAAGACCATGTCTCACAACAACAGATGCATACATAGGATGTCGCACAGACAACATGACTATTGCTAGAGGAAGTGCTACAAAGAACCTTATCATGTATCCTCTAGCTAAACCAGGTCCGCCTATCATACATCAACAGTTGCCACCACCTAGATATCCAAAAAATAATCTACGATCTCCTCTCACATTGGAAGAAGCTCTCAGACTCAAGAACCAACTAGAAGATGATGTAATCAATTGCTTCATTAACAATCCAGCCATTATAAGAAACCCAACATGTCAAATGTTAAAAGTTGTTTTAGATAATGAAGCATAGGGAGATCCTTTGGAAGAATTGATGGAGCAACAGATTCCCACTAATGTTGTCCATAACAACATATCAGTTGAAATTGCACCAAGGAGATTTATGAATAGTAATACTAATTTGAATGAGCAATAACAACAAAAATTGATTCAGATCCTTTCTAAATATCAACAGGTTTTTTCTTTCCTGACCCATCTGACATCCCCAACGAATATTGAACCCTCATCTTAGGGATGTTTTTAAAGAAGAGTTACAAAAACTGTTGGATGTAGATTTTATATATCCTATTTCATATAGTATGTGGGTTTCCCCACTAGTAATCGTCCCCAAGAATAATGGGAAATGGAGAATCTATGTAGACTACAGAGAATTGAATAAAGCTACCCATGAGGACCACTTTCCCCTACCTTTTCTTGATCATGTCCTTGACACTTTAGCAGAGAAATAGTTATTTTCCTTCCTACATGGTTTTAGTGGTTATAATCAGATCTAGATTTCTCTAGAAGACCATGATAAAACTACATTTACATGTCCCTAGGGTACCTTTGCATATAGAGTATTTCCCTTTGGATTATGTAATGCTCCAGCCACATTCCAGAGAGCCATTCTGAGCATATTTTTTGATCTGATTAATGAAGGACTTGAAGTTTACATGGATGATTTCAGTCCTTATGACACTAATTTTTATCAAGCTCTAAGAAATATGGAGAAGGTACCAGAACAATGCATTTCTACTAGTCTATGTTTGAGTCATGAGAAATGTCATATGATGATGACCAAAGGTGTGGTACTAGAACACTGTGTTTCTACGGATGGAATCAAGGTAGACCCAGCAAAAATAGAGGTAATCCTTAATCTTCCTACACCTCGTACACAAACTGAGGTACGTAGGTTCCTTGGCGCTACAGGATACTACCACCGATTCATAGAAAAAATTTCAAGAACAACTGCACCTTTACGTGATTTAACTAGTATTGGGTAATTTTAGTGGTCTAACAAGTGTGATGTTGCGTTTGAAGAACTCAAAAGGCTGGTCTCAACAACACCAGTGCTGAGAGGACCAAACTGGAAATTGTCATTTCATATTTCTACAGATGCATCAGATATCTCCATAGGCGTTGTCCTTGGACATGAAGAAGACAAGAAACCTTATTCTATTTATTTTATTAGCAAAAATATTACTCTCGCTGAATTAAATTATACAGTAATAGAAAAATAATTTTTAGTCGTTATACACGCTATTAATAAATTCCGCCACTATATAACAGGCTATCCAGTTATATTGTATATTGATCCTTCTGCTATTAAATATTTATCTAATAAACTGATTACTAATGGATGGGTTACTCGATGGTTATTACTATTGCAGGAATTCAACATCACCATCAAGGATCGTCCCGGAAGAGAGAATCTTGTTGCAGATTTCTTGTCTTGCATACCCAAAACAAATGATTCTTTGACACTTGAAGACCAATTTCCAGATGAACACATGTTCGTCGTCACTATTAAGACTCCCTGGTATGTTGATGTGGTGAATTACCTGGAAACTCGAAAACTACCAGCACACTTATCATCAAGATAAAGGAAACCGATCGTCCAACACAGTTCACGGTTCACCTAGATTGGTGGATATTTTTTCCACATAGGGGCTGACCTCCAGATCCGAATATGTGTAAGGGATGATGAAATTTATGATGTTTTGAAAGCAGGTCATGATGAGCCCTGTGGTGGACACTTTGTAGAATGCAGAACTGGGCATAAGATTTTACATATGGGCTACTATAGGCCCTCAGTATTTAAATATGCGAAGAAGTATGTCCAGGCCTGTGATAGCTGTCAAAGGATGGGCTGACCCGGCCAAGCTGATGAAATTCCCCTGCAAGCACAAATAGTCGTAGAACCTTTCAAAAGATGGGCATTGAATTTTGTTGGCCCCTTCAACCAAAAATCAAATTAGAAGGATTATATTCTAGTTGCAATAGACTATACGACCAAATAGGTAGAGGCAGTAGCCCTGTCAAACGCAACAGAGGAAGAAGTCATTAAGTTTCTCTTCGAATTATTTGTATGTTATGGATTGCCTAGGGAAGCAATCACTGACGAAGAGTCACAATTTACATCCCATAGAATTATGGCTACCCTACACAATTATCATATTAAACACAGAGTTACTTCCCCCTACCACCCACAGAAAAACAGACAAGTAGAAAGTCCCAATAAAGTCTTTGAGGCAATTTTGACAAAAACAGTCTCAACAAACCATCAGAATTGGGCAGTCGAGCTTCCAAATGCCTTATGGGCCTATCTCACCACATGGAATAACACTACTGGCTACTCTCCTTATAATCTAGTCTATGGCAAAGAACCCATATTCCCAATTGAATTTGAGATCAAGACTCTAAGGATGGCCCAAGAAATTGGACTGGATCTTACAGAAGAACATAAACAATGCTTATAGAAGCTCAATGAGTTAGACGAAGCACTCTTGTTCACCATACAATTCACAGTTGTTATTCAGAAGTAGAGATCTAGCTGGCACGATAAACATATCAAGAAGAAATCCTTCCAGAAAGGTGATTGGGCGCTTCTCTATGATTCTAGATTTCAGGATTTTCCTAGAAAATTACAGACAATGTGGCTGGGACCATATGAAATCAATGAAGTCCATGATAATGGCACTATCACTTTAGTTACCATCGACGGGTCTAGTTCTCCTTTTGTGGTAAATGGACATCGGCTATGACTCTACCATCATCTTCTTTCAAAAGAATCATTTTTTTTTTGAGTAAAAAAGGGTTGGAGCCTGTTATATTAACATAAACAGAGTACATAGCTGATAGTGATGCCAGTTGTCCCGCCTAAGTAGGAAACCGGGACAGCTGGGCATCCTTGTCCATGTGTCACCATATTTGCAAAATAATCAAAATTAACAAAATTGGCGCTGCTACGTCTTGCCCGAAGGAAACCAGGACGAGCAGGCAGAAGCATGAAACTGGTTCGTTCAACTGTAACTGAGAAATACTAATAGCTGGCTATCCTACAGCATAAACTATGATAACAAAACCAAAAGAAAAGTCTAGGTCTGAACATTAAGTAACCTCTGAACCAGGATGTTTGTCTTCGTCTACAGAATTCCTCCATCGTGCTGGAAATGAGTAAGCTTGCGTGCAAGTCAGACATTGTTTCTTTGGCATAGCTCTAGAGTGAGCTACGAAGAACATGTCGAGCCGTTGATCCATTCACGCAAGGAGGAAGACATGATCTTCCAGCAGATTCCTCACCTCAAAGACGAGATTGAGATATCCCCAGTCAACTGGAGGTGGTTGTTCCGGGCGATGTCTATCCATAAACTCCTCGCTGGTGGCTGCTTTTGCTTCCTGCGTTTTTTGCCCCTCCGCTTCCCTGGTGGGTACGGGAGGAACCTCTTATTCCACATAGCAGGGGGAGTAAGGCTTCTCTGCACTGATGTCACAGGGGTTGAGCATGCTGCTTGCCGGCTGTGGATTGCTAACCGAGCCAAAATGCGAGCGTGGATGCCAATTTTCCGATACCGTGAACAAGGTATTCTCAGGAGGGCTTTCCAGGCCTCCTTCCGAGATTACCTCCTCAACATACACCATAGGAGGCATGCGTGGTCTGTTCTTGCGCCTCCTGGCAGCCAGTGCCATTGCTTTCTCAAAATTCTCCTTCCTCTTGCGCCGCGACTCCGCTGAATGCCACGCCGCTCCCCTTCATGGTTTCCCTCTGATGCGTGGCATGCTGAGGTTCCAGTGGATTATTCGGGTGCTGTTGAGGGTGGGTGTGGTGGCCGAGAGCAGCCCCCACTCTAGTGGAGCGGAAGAGAGACTGTTGTAGTGTTGGTGCATCTGTGGAGTGAAGGTCTTCGGGAGCGACCTGCTGCCTGGATTATCAACTCGAACAATGAGCGCAAATGCCAAACCAATCGCCATAACTAAAACCAGTACCCCCTCCATTAAAGTCTGTTGTATAGTGCGGGTACCCTTCTCTTGCACGAGGGGCCTCGTCTATTGAATGCTCCTGCACGTGAACATGCCGAGTTAATGTCTGAGGTGATGTGAGCCGGTGGATGCATTAACACGGCGTCCCGGCTCGCTCCCGCATGGCAGCATCGCGCCCCGTGTCACCCCATCCGGGGTTCAAAAGAATCATTTTGACAAGTAAGTAAGTACCCTATTGTTCAGATTTTAGCTAGCTGGGAAGGTAACCCAACAACTTCAACTTCATAAAATGATGATTTTTATCAGCACTGTACATATTGTATATAGATTTATTTACAGATTTGATTGAGTTTTTACTTTTTACTTTTTAGGAAATTCACTTGAGAGAATAAGAACTAGAAAAGATGACTTTAATGAATATAATTAGCACTCTTTTCTGTTCTTTGAAAAACCCAGTAAATATAAACCCTGTTTTCACAGAAGATGAATATGTCATGTTCCGCAGAAAAAATCGAGTGACTGTAATGAATGCATGATACTAACAAACCATCCAATACTTCAATTATTGAATAAACCTACCCATATAAATTGAATGAATTTAGTTGATGACTAATGAATGCTAGATTCGCTAAGATAAAAATGTATGTGGGAGGTTTCCAAATCACTTAACTAGATGATTAAAAATTTGAACATCATCGTTGTTGTTCATTTGAATGAAACAACTGTCATTCCCTTCAGGGGATTGTTGTTCCTTTTGCATACATTTGAACGAAACAACTGTCATTCCCTTCAGGCGATCGTTGTTCCTTTTGTGTACAGTTGATATTCATTTGAACAAAACAACTGTCATTCCCTTCATGCGATTGTTTTTCCCTTTGTGTACAATTGTCATTCATTTGAAAGTAACGACTGGCATCCCCTTTGTTACAATTGTTTTTCCCTTTGTCGTGATTTTCATTCCTTTTTCAATAGAGTTGTTCATTCGAAAGGAACAATTGTTGTTCCTTCTACGGTGTTTCCTTATTGTTGTTCCTTTCTCCCAAAAGGCACGATTATTTTCTCATGAACAAGCATGCCATTATTACGCTAACCACTCCTTTGGGTATGACCTTCACTAATTAATTTTCATCAGCAACACTTCTAATGATCATAAGTAACTATTTGTCATTTTTTGTGTGGACTATCTAGAATACCTTATCGAATTGTTTTTGGATTAATTTCTCCGAATTATCTTAAATATTGTTCATAATCCTTAACCACCATAATTCGTTTATTTCCCCTATACATATACATATACTTGAATGATAATTTTCCTTCGTATCATAATAATTAATCTAAATCACATTTTACTCAGAATTCTTACACTTCTTATTCCATCCCTCACTCTTAAGGAGTAGATGAGCCTCCCTTAATAGAGCCTTAAAAAAAACAAAATGATTAAATATAAGTAAAGTAATAAACTTCTCCCACAAAGGATAGGGGGTCTCATCATGAGCCAACCTACCATGATCATCAAATAATAACATAAGTTACATTCCCACTATGGCTACCACACCAGGGAAATGGCCTTTGGCATTTTTTCATCAAAGGACAAGAGGTCTCATCACGAGCCGACTTGTTCACTTAGGTTATGAGCTAGTGAGTGGAATTATCGTTATCTAGCTACCAAACTAGGATAGTGGTATTTTTGGGAAAAGATGATTCAAACTATTTATTAAGGATACAGGCTCATCTATGGGTTAAAATACAACCATATCGAGGCTATGGATGCCTCCTGACAGTAGTGGCTCTGCCTGTGGTATCAAAGTTTACCTTAAATACACCAAGTTGTTTTGTGTGTTCCTATATTGCCTTTCCTAAAAACAAGGCTATCATTCTAGTTATATCCAATAACAAGGGAAAGTAACAATGTTATGACATGTGGAATATTTCTAAAAAAACACGTGAACAAATTTAAATTATTCGGGATCTTTTTCTTAAACGTTTTTGAACATAGGTATGTCAATTCGAATTTTCCACTCAAAAGTGATTATTGTTCATGATTATCATTAAAAATTATTTTGAAGGTTATTAATGATTTTTCTCCAGTGGCAGCGGCGACGTAGCAATCACACCTCACTTGAACTACCTACCATCATTACACTCGTACATGTCGATGGTCGAGGTCGACCTTTCCATTTATCAGGTGGAAAATATCCTTCACACTTACCGATAGATCATAATGATTGCAATAAATGGAAAACTCACATTTTTATATACATTTGTTGTTCTATGATATTCGTTATTTCTGGTAATATTGTCTCAAAAGATGGTCGAACTAAGTTGCAGCCGGGAATGATAGTTTCCCTCATCTGTTCACAGAAGACATGGGTGGTTGAAGTGTACACCAAGAGCCCACATTGTTGCAGGTAACCAACCAAGAAAGGGAAATTTTACATAATCTGGGGTGGACAGAGTACTTCAACAGATTGCAAGGATATGACACGAATATCACACTAGCATTTTTTCATAACTTGGAGAGAGGAATCTCTGTGATACGAGATATACAAATTTCGGTCACTGAGGAAATTATAGCGAAGGTTACAGGCCTCCCCAATGAAGGGATAAAATGGACTGGGAAGTATACAACGCTTAAGGAGGTCATGGAATATTTCGTAGAACCTGGAGAAGAACTCGATAAAAAAGGTAAGGGACTCAACCCCAATGCTCTCAGCGAGCCATGGAGGTAGTTAGTAGGAGTAATACAAAGTTATATCATATGTGATGGGAGGTAAGATGTAGTGCGGACACACCACCTCAAATTATTAGCAGCACTAAAATAGAGGTTAGTAATAAATTTTCCATTTTTTCTAAATGCCATGTTACATGAAGTTGTTGCAAGAACTCAGAAGGCTAAAGATCTTGTCACTATAATTAGTCACCATGGACTAGTAAAGCTAATATTAAAATGGGCCCTGATCCAAACTCAAATAAATTGGGGTGATATAATCGAGGCCGATACGCCCCTACAAATCAAACAATCCAAAATTCACCAAGAAACCCCCTCACAGAGAATTGAGATAGCTCATGAAGAAGGAGGCATTGACCAAATTGAAACTTTAGTACCCCAGCCTTAATTGATGCAGACCCCATCCAGCTGGCAGAAACCCAGACCAATCAAGCAGAAACATCAAGGAAGAGGAGAAAAAGAACAATTTTTGTTCCTAAAACCTCTACTGTGAAAAGAAGAATGGGAAAAAAGACAATTCAACCTGAAAACATAGAGCAATCTATGCAGGTAGAAAAACCCTCACAAGACACTCAAGAAAATGCACAGACAGAATAACCATCACTTAAAAACTTTACAATTTTTTTTTTCAAAAGTTATGAGGTAGAAATGGCTCAAGCACTGGGGAATTTAGGTACATCAGTTACCGAAGACACAAGAAGGTCTGAAGAACGCCAAGAACCAAATTCTTATTCAAACCCTACCTTGGACCTCTCTGACATAGAGATGTCATTCCCCGAAGATACAACATAGCTAGAACCTCACATTGAGGTAAAAATCCTTGTAGAATAGACAGAGCACATAGAAAAAATAGGGGAACAGTCATTAGATGATCAAGGTGAGGAAAACCTTGACATCCCCCATAAACAAAAAAAAATAGGCAAAGGCCACAATAGAATCAGAAAATTGAAAAAGGAAAGCAGGATATTGAGAAAAAGGGTTAAAAAAATTAAATTACTAAAGAAGAAAGTTGGTAGACTCAAATAAATAATTAAAGAATTAAGGAAACAATTGGAGAAATATGATAAGGCGTATGAAAGGAAGAAATCCAAAAGGCCTAGAACACAGGGAAGGAACCCACTTCCTAGGAGAACAATCCATACCAGTTATGTTGCAACACAAACAAAATTGTCTGCTCCATTGGAAACATTAGAGATAGAGACTCAAATAGATATTCCAGCAGTAGAAGAAACAGTTGTCCAAATTGAAGGAGTACTTCCTATAGATTTTCCTTCTCCTTTGGAGACAATTGATACAGATACCCAAACAGATTCCCCAACAACAAAAGAGATAGTTGTTCAAACTGAGGAATCATTTTAGTCTCTTGAACAAAGTGTTGTCATTAAGAGGTTAGAGGTAGAGTTGGTGCAAACCCAACAGACCCTGACTCAATGCAGGAGTGAAATGATAACCATGGTAGAGCATCAAAAAGTTGTCAAACAACTTAAATCCATGTCAGCAACAGAGAACGCTACTTTTGTTGAGCTCAATAGATCTCAATGAAAGGTGAATAAATTACAGGGCCAGTTAGATAAATCTTTGGAGAAAATCAAAGAAATTTTCTCTATTTATTCTGATATAGTATATTGCAGGGATCCTACCACTAATTACACCTTGTTTTTATTAGAATGTTATTTGTTGATAAGGATAAAAGATATTAGAACGTTATTTATTTTTAAATCTCAATCTAGAACCAATAATGTTGGATATGGCAAAGTATTATCTACTGTGTCCATGACTTCAAAGTCTTCCATGGTGCACACGACATATATATTTACATGTATCCCCTTCAATATACCAATTGGCGCCACTCTATGTTGATTTGATAACTTCAACTAGATTGGTGAATACCCTAATGTTGGTTCTCCCATGGCTTCCCATGTCTTCTTTGGTATAACATTGACTTCAGACCCTAAGTCTAATATAATATCCCCCATATTGAAATCTTTGATCTTTGTATTCAACTTGAATTCCCAACTTGTTCTTCTCTTCTTCCAAACTTGATTCACTGTATTTACCCCTTCTTCCCTAGAATTACTCTTTTCTAACAAACCTGCAATACTTGTAAATAATTTTTATCATTCAACAATTTTACACATGACCCCAAAAAGTTTCTTAAGTTACTTACTTTCTATAAAGGTTGTTCTTTATTGTTCTGATCAAATAATGAAGGCATGACATACACTGGTACCTCATCTACTTCCTTTGTTCCTGAAGTAGATGCAATATTTTCCTTCAAAATATATTGTTTATCGTCTTTGAATATTGTTATAGAAATATTTGCCTCACCCCATGCAATCTTGCACAGAAGGCCCTTTTCCATTTCCCTATGCAGACTTGTAATCCCTTTTTAAAAATCCCAGATCTAAAAATACAATTTTTCCACATATACGCACCTTGCCTACTATACAACATGCGTATATGTAGGTTGCATCACTACAACCCGTGTACATCGAGAAATGTGCCCAAAAATGAAAAATGGTGTCGGGTTTCCATGTCACAACACAATATCAATGATCCTTGGCCTTCCATATAATGGAAACATTCCAACTCGCCCCTTTAGTTCCACTTGAAGGCTATAAATGAGCCAAATCTGAGCTATGTAAAAGAGGAGAAATAATTCAACTTTGAGAGAAAATTTACTCTAGAGGAATTATTCACTTCACATTGAGTTTCCATCCCTTTATCCTTTAAGTCTAAACACATTGTTCATCCCCCAACAGGGATGATTTTAGGGGCTAAATTTCGCTCATGGGCTAATTTTCCATGGTTTTTCCAAAAATGAGATTCGCTATTTAAAAAATGATTCGCCCAAATTCTATAGGATAAAATTATTTTACCTTAAAAATCGCCAAAATTTTATAAAAACTATATAAAATCCTTAGAAATTTAAATATTTTTACAAAAATATCGCCAATGATTTATAGTTGGCATACGAAGGATTAGTAATATTCGCCAAGGTTTCTACATTTTAAAATAAATTTCCATCCTTAAAATCATCCCTATCCCCCAAGATCTTCCCTTGTTGATTGAGAACTCCATTGTCTCTCTTACATGAGCTTGCCTTTGGTGGATGACCAGCTAGAAGGAACTTAGTTTCTCGGTTCCAAACCATGCCTACACGGAAGTTTGTAACTTATTCACTTTTGTTGATTATATCTTAATAGAAATACTCTTTTATCATCCAATTGATATCTTGCAAATATTTGAATTATTATTCCATGGGAGTATTTGTTATGAATGTTGATGGATTATGATATTGAATGTGCTAACATAATATATTATCACCATATTCTTGTGTTTCTTGGTTGTTGAGGACTAGTTGTAGGTATATTTCTTTGGGTCAAGTGATCAACGATGGACTTCATCGAATGTCTGGATGAGGTAGGCCTTTTATCTTATCTTGCTAGCATATTTGTTTATATAGAATACTTGAGAATAGAGTTGATTTATGTAGTCATTCGTATGGATGGGGATCTATTCGTATCTGGGGATCTTGCTAGTGCCCTTACCTCCATGAGAGGTGGTGCTTTGAAGGTTTTAGACTTTGCTACCCTACCCATACAATGGACCTGACTTATGAGTGTTCATCTACGCATCGGTTATACCATGGTTGATTAGTTGCTTAACTTAGGTGTCACATAGGTTATTTCTAGGGGTTATTATACATGTACCCTGGGTCAGATAAGGGTTGGAAAACACACAGCCTTTATGGAGGATTACCTCTCCGAGGGGATCTAACCGACAGGTTGTTAAACCCACGAGGGCCCTTATAACTGATTATGATACCTCTGATCTTTAGCAGGGAGTATTAGGCCCCTCTTGGGCGAGGCATACCTACTTTAGGGAGGGAGGCCCCTTTCAACCACTTTATCCTATTTGTGTGCATATTGGTTGTTTGATTATTTTGGTGTGCTCTTTGATTACTAGTTGGCCTTAGGATTTATTTTTTATATCTTGAGTCTTAAGTCATCGTGGCGTCAGACCAGCTTCCCTGCCAGTCTTGCCGCTTGTTCCAGTTACCACCACATTTTGAGTCCTTTCCTTCTAAAAGGAATAGAGTTATTAAATGTGGTACACACACCTCCACTTATCAGACTTGCGATTCTGCATGGATGAATACTGAACCGAGTCATCAAGATATTAGGAGTCCTTCGACTCCCACACCAACTATAGTCAATGGTACTCCTTCGACACCTTCAACCATGATGGTTGTATTGGCGGGGGAACCTATTATCATTGTTTCTCATCCTATAGTGAACATGCAACCTATTTCCACGAACCCATTTAGGTCTCTTGGTCACTCACCAAGCTATAATGTTCAGTCCATCTCAATGGCCTCTAGTCCTTTTTCCTATGGTATGTCGAATTTTACTTCACAGTTTTAAAACTCCATCCCAACTACTAGCCCTAATTATAGCATTGGACTTGGGTAAATAACTCATCCTTATACTCTATTCTCATTTGGTGGCTCTCAAGTCCCTCAAACGAATCCTACCCTGGGAGGCATTCCTTCCTTCAAGCCCAAGTTTAATCATGTTACCTATGGATGGAGTAACCAACCTGGCGGACAAGATTTATCTTATGGTCCATCCTTTACACCCACCTCTTCTATGTCGATTGTGACCAGCACATTTGGCATGTCGAATCCACCCTTGTCCTTTGTATTTAAACCTGGAGGAGGTCAGTTTCACACCTTGGGAAACCCCCAACCCAGAGCCACTCCAGATGGGGGCATTTTTTATAACCCCCATCAGAACATTCCTACTAGAATGGGGCCCAACCAACCTTTTATGAACAATTTTGGAGGAGGGTCTTATAATCTTGGATATGGCCATGGTGCTTACCAGAACCCTGGATAGGCTCTGATTCCCCAAACACAATTTTTTCAAGGAGCTTGGGGCCAGATGTTGCAACCCCGTCTCCCTTTTATTGCCATGCTCAACCTGTCATACTTGTATAAGTTTATGAAAGACCCCGTGTGTCATGATCCTACATGGCCCCTTGTTCCCACCAATCTTCCTTCGGATATCCCAAAATTCGAAGGCAAGAATGGTGATGATCTCAGTGATCACGTTACCACCTTTCACCTATGGTGCTCTTCGAATTCCCTTAATGATGATTCCATTCGATTAAGATTATTTCAATTCACCCTCATATGGGTTGCCGTGAAATGGTATATCGAGCTACCTAAGGGGGCATATGGGACCTTTAGTTAGATGGTGCTAGTCTTCCTTAACCACTTCCAATTTTCGGTTCATTACGATGTTGGCTTAGAACTTATGTCGACCTTACGCTAGGACAAAGCCACTCATATCTCGGATCACATATAGGAGTGGCATATATGGAAGAGGTTGATTGATACCTACATACCCACGAATTTCCTATTATAATGGTTCCTTAAGTATTTACAACCTCCTATTTCAAAGGATGTTGCTACATCTCGGGTTACATATGAGGAAGAAGCAATCTTCAAATCCCAACAGTTAGATCTTATATACGCTCAGTATGGGTTGTTATACAATATTCTTTTGGATGCACTGAGGTCAAATTATGACCCTAGACAAAAGCCCGGACCTCATGTCGATGGCATTGTAGGCTCCGCCAATGTGAAATCCGCAGACTCAGTGACAAAGCATTTGAAAGAGTTGTCTCTAAACCAGTCTACAGGAGGGCCAGCTTCATTTTTGTCTTCCAATCCCACTCAGTCAGCGGATGTACATTCTGTGAAATCATCGACCAGACCAAATGGTAACCAACAACCAGGCGGGAATAATAATAAAGGACATAATAATAACTGTAAGGGTGAGAAAAATAATAATAAACCCAAGGACAATGGTAATAATGAGAGGACGAATAACAATGTTGGTGAGGGAAAGAAAGAAAGGCGTAACGTGAAATTTCCCTGTAAGCTTTGTACAGATGATCATTTTACTCATTTATGCCCCAAACTTGCGAAAGGTGTGAGGCTCTTGCCTCTACCACTCGTCGTTATGACGAATCCTTTTCCACATAACCAACACATGGCCTCGAGCTCCTCAAATGCCAGAAATGTGCTCGGTGGAAGTCAAAACCCACTGACACAAGACGATGATTGTTTGTGCATCAACATGGTCAATTCTCATGTTAATGTAGCCACCCAGCCTCATGATTATAGTTCTTCCCAAACTTTACTTGGTCTAGAATCTCCTCCTCCTCCGAAAGTGCCTTTCCAGATTAAAAAACTAGATCCATCACCTCGTATTCCAAAAGGCATACTTAAGCGCTCTACCCACAATCCAAATTCTAGAGCCACCTAGAATTACTCTATTGTTGAGGACCTAGTTCAAACCCCTTGTGCGATGTCATCCCTAGAGGTAATCCATATGTGTCCCTCATAGAGGAATTCCTTGCTATCTATGTTAGGAGCTCTAGACCCTAGTAGCTCAAAATTTATCGAGTTTGACATCAAATATGTGAAGCCTTACTTGCCTTATCATGTGGCATTCCAAATCCATGTGGGTTACTCCAAGTATACCCTCAAGCGTGTGGTTGTTGATGAAGGTGCTGCAACATGTGTAATGTCTCTGATCTATTGGAAAGCTCTCGGCTCTCCAACTCTTTCTCAGTCTCCTACCATGTTGAATTATTTTAACGGTCGTTCCTTCCACCCTCATGGTATTATTCCTACCTTTAAGGTCCAGTTAGGTGGGAAGATGGTAGAGGTGGATTTCTAGGTGGTTGATGTACCCCTCGATTACAACTTGTTACTAGTATGCAATTGGATTATGCTATGACTATTGTCGTATTGTCCATCTTTCGCACTCTTTGTTTTCCTCACAATGGGAATATCATGATGATCAACTAATTGTCCTTTGCATATGCCAACCCCAATGCATCTTTTGGACCATCAATCCCCATGGTTGAAAATTCTCAACCGACAACTGAGAATATCGGTGTCGGAATGTATTCATCCCTTATGGGTACCTTTGACTTCATGGAACCGATTCACCATGTTTATGCCATGTCTAGTAGGCTCGTTTCATCAGAGAAGTTTGTTCCTTTCTGCACTTCCTATTTTAACGATCCTTGGACCCTTCCCTCTTCGACTGTGTATTGTGAGGGTCAGTTGCATGCTGGAATGGCCATGCCACTATGGGCAGCAGAGATAGTGTATCAAGTTGTTCTTGACTCTTCTATCGATCCCGATCCTATTACCTCACCAACGGATGAGGAGGATCCTGTTCTTAATCTCATGTGGGCCACTTCGTTGTCTTTCTCACATGATTTCCTCGATGAGACATTACCCTCGTATGAAGCTATCATCGAAGCCTTGAATGGTTCTAACAAACCTTGGGATAATATGCATCATCGCTCTTACTTTCTCCCAAAGCTTGCTAGAATTGAACAAGATGACTTTCGATCTACTCTGAGCAAGATAGTCGATGACACCATAGTTCTTCTTGATACACATGGCATTTATGTCGAAGGAAATATGGAGATTATCTCTCCTACCATCATGATCGATATCTCTCGTACACCTGGAAAGATTTAAAATGTACACATCGATGCAGATTGTTCACTGGAAGAAATCATGATCTACACCGAGCTCTTCAAGGAATTTCGAGATGTATTTGCTTGGTCATATGAAGAGATTCCAGGAATCAACCCTCAAATTGTCGAACATGGGATTAAAACTTACTCGGATGTTAATCCTATTCGAAAACAACTTAGAGTTTTCAATCCCCGGAAGGCCCTTTCTATTAAGGCAGAGGTGAGAAACTGCTTAATGTTGGCTTTATCTACCTAGTTCCCTTGATTGAATGTGTATCCAATATCATTCCTATGAATAAGAAGCAAGGAACCATATGTGTATGCATGGAATTTCATGACCTGAACAAAGCATGTCCTAAATACAACTTATCAACACCTTTCATCGATCAAATCCTTGACGAATGTGCGGGAAGTGAGGTTTTTTCTTTTATGGACATATTTTCACGGTATAACCAAATTCAAATTAAACCCGAGGATCAACATAAGACGGAATTTATTTGTCCTTGGGGTACTTTCACATACTGTAATATGCCTTTCAGCCTTAAAAATGTCGGAGCAACCTTCCAATGTGCTATGACCTTTGCATTCTATGATCTTAAGCATATAGTCGAAGCTTATCTTGACGATCTTGTTGTTCATTCTCGTAAGAGAGTGGATCACCCTAAGCACCTTTAGCTAGTTGTTCGTGGTCAATCCGTCAGCAGGTGAGAAAAATGGAGACCGTTCTGCATGCCTTGTTGGGTTCAACAAGGCAGAACATCTGTAGCAGCAAGGGTTAACAGGAAACAGAAAACAAAAACAACATACAATCTATCTAACAACTAAATAACAATTCAAAAGAAAACAAAAATATCAAACATGAGACAAGGGATTCCTCAATGGTTTCAAGGCTTGATCTATTAGCGAAACCAGAGTACACGCTGAGGGCAGAGATAAAGATTCCCTATCCCTCCAACGGAAGGTCCTTCGGGGCTCTCAAGATTGTGCTTTCCTTACAAAACGAGTAGAGCTGAAATGAACATTGAAAGAACTCTGAGTTAGGCCGCTCCCGGATGGCTTGTCAAAAAGACTGAGCTCTGAATATGGACAGCGTAACTTTGCTGGGAATTCTCTGCTGAAACAGTGGGTCTCCACGATTATTTATAGCAATTTCCAGTCGGTCACGTAACCAGCTTCCAGTGTAAACACAGACCTGTTTAGGGTTCGCTTAAGCCATAAATTCGCCGGATTTGCAGAGCCG
>JZKD02S0537774.1:239437-252024 GCA_000966675.3 Picea glauca
CTCAAGACTCAAAAATTCTCCAAAAATAGGTTCTTCACACATGATTTATAAGACACCACTATCATATCTCTATCTACCTCATACATCCTCTATTTATATTAAAAAATGGGTAAAACCCCTTTACATTGACCACCAAAACCTTAACTCTATGTGGACTCAACTTGTCCACATTCTAACTGCCTTCCGCACGGTTGGTATTTGATCCAACCATTCCTTGATTTGACTCTGTGTTGATCTTTGATAATTCCTACTGCACTACTTCCTTTTCCCCATGTTACGCCATTTTTCCTTCTTTCCTGGCACGTGTTGCTACCTTTGGTCCATTCCTTAGTTATTAGCCTCATTTACTACGTTGTATCTCGATTCTTACCTGTTATAACCCTAAATTGCACAACACATGCTTACCTGGCATCAGACCAACTCATATCCTTTCTCTGCCAAAAACATTGTTGAACAACTCTTTGAAAATCCTCTTGAATAAAGGCCCACGCACCCTAACTCACTACTGCATGTGTGTACACACTGGCTGACCCAAAACAGCCCGCGTGGATCGACAAAAGCATGAAAAAAGGAAATTTGCCGATGGAACAAAAATATATTGGTGAGTTAACTGACCATGCATGGCCGAGTGTTCGTCCAAATACCTAGCTCCTTCTAGCCTATAAAAGAAGGGGTAGGGGTACCTTTTGGAAGAGGAAGAATATAGCAAAGAAACTCTGCCCATTTACATATTCCATTGTCCCAACCCTTTAGCCTTTCCTAATGCCAAAGGAGATTTAAAGAAAAGCAGTTGAAGGACAGAAGAAGAGGAGCCCAGGATCAGGCTCAAGGAGCGGTGGCTGGTCTCAGCTTTTGTAAAGTTGATTCATTTCAAGTAATAAAGAGAATGCTTTTCTCGTCCCAATTCATGAACTTTTTATGGTTTGATTAGTTTATGTTTGATTTCTAACCCATGAGTATATAAGTAGTATGCATGCATAGTTGTTTCTCGTCTTGATTGCAGGTCAGCTTTGGAAGGAGTATTGCAAACGAGTAATCAAGCACAACGGAGGATCGACATCAAACGCTGGTAACAAGGTAGGTGGATCTTTCCATGCATTCACTAAGAAAAGGGGATTTAAATCTAGGGATGTAGGTAGAAATTAATTCCTATTCGGTCATATCTGCATGCAAAGTATGAACTCTATTTGCTAGTCCATAGGGTGTTTTTCCCCAACAACAGAATTGGTGACCATACTGGGGAGAATAACTCTTTAGGGTTCCTAGAATTTTATTTGGTTTTTGGGTAGTTTAAAGACTAGTTTTTCTTGCCTGTCTTTTCTTTTCGTTTCTATAAAGTCTGAGCTAGCAGGGAGTCTGGTTTTCCATACCATCTTTCCCTGACTTTTGCTTGACTGTGTTTTTCGGGACCCACAGAGGTACACGCGACTTGCACAAGGCCTACACACGTGTACCCGCACCCTATCCTCTTACAACCCACGTGTGAACGCTAGCTGTAAAGGTAGCAGTAGCGTGTAGGAGTTCATAGAACCTTAGAGGCAGTCCTCCTCTTCCCTGTCAGAATCACATATTCTCAGGGGGTTTTCTGGAATTCTGTCTGAGTCTTGTTTGCTAACAGTCCTATCTCATATTTTTTTTTCCTTATTATTTCTTTCCTTGCATTATTTTTTTTTCTGTTAGAAAGAGTATCCAAGCCTTCAAGGGATCCTGGTTATCAATACCAGAGGTTTTTTCCTGGTTTGGTCTATCTGTATTCATTTTTTCTTAGATTTTATATATACACGTGGCCTGTACAAGGTCAGCCCGCATGTACATGCCTTCTGTTGTTGTTCAGCGCGTGTTCACACGTGTGCTATTTAAGTGACAGTCGCGTGCTTGTACAGGCTACTTTTTGTTAAAGGTGAGGCAGTCATCCTCTCCTTTGATAGGAAGTATTCCTCTCAAGTGTTTGATTCTTTGTTTGAACATTCAGTAGCTTAGGATTATTTTTACCCTTAGCTTACTTTTTCTCATTTAAAACATTGTCAGAAAAATTAAATTTTTTTTTTTTACATTTTTTAGACAAGCGTGAGAGTCATTGTTTTTACAATTGCTATTGTGTGATTTTTTAATCTGATTCTTTGCGATGTGCGCTTTAAGCCAGAATTTGTTTTCTTTGTTTTTTGCTTGTCGGTATTTTCCCTTTCTTGCTTTATTGGCACTTAAATAAATAAATAAATCTCTTTTCATTTTCTTCTTTGGTTGAAGAGTGTGTTTCTGCATCATTAGCTAGGGAAAAGTCTTTTATTTCATAAGTTTTTGCAGTTCACTTAGATCATAAGTAGCTCGTAGTCGAGTGAAATTCCTTTGAGTTTGCTATCCAAAATCTTAGAAAAGTTAAAAAATTCTTTCTTTTGAAAAGTTGTTGAAATTTTGCATTTAGTAAAAGTTTTGTTTCCAGCTTTTTTTTTATTTATTTTTTGCTTTCATCTTTTACACACCATCAATTTCACCCTCATACCCCTTGACGTAAGACAAAGCCATAAAAGTAACACTAAATTTAAAATCTACTAGAATTTTATGTTTGTAGGGTTCACAAACTAGTTCAGGACTAGGGCCTTGAATTAGGATTGGAGAGGAAACTCTTCAAGGCCATTTTAAATCAAACATTGGATTCTGAGATAGGGAGTGTCTAAGTCCAGTTTCGTGGAATTTATCCGGGACTCCCCTCTAACACAGGGGATAAACACAAGGTCAGGTGCAGAAAGGTAGTGGAGATAACCCCTCCAAAGCTGGACCAATCGTAGTGGAGAACACATATAGAGGGCTTGTTTTGGGATTCCGTTGTTTGCATTTTCCATGGGGCTTCATGGGTCTCGAATCCGTTTGAGGTCCTCATTTTTCTTCTAGACCATTTTCTCTTGATACCCTTGATAGGTTTCAGGCTCGATACCCTACTCATTGTGTTCTACCCGACATTCAACTGTACCCGCCTGGTGACTGTTCGCGTGCTGGAAACCGAGTTGCCAATATTTGTTAGGGACATACACAGGTGACTGCGAGGGTATACCGCGGTACCTAGGACATACATTGGACCACGCTTTGTAGAGTATACCTGGAGGGTGATTTTGTGTTCGAGTTGCACTTGCACCAGTAAGTTGCTCTAGTGTTGGCTATTGTAACTATTCTTCCAATTAATTTATTGATTGCTTGTCTTATCTTCTAGGGACTTTTTTCTTAGTGTGTGTTACTTTTGAGAATTTAGACTACCTTAGAGTGTCTTATATCTTCTCACACAGTGGAGGATCCCAAGCTCCTTCAGTCACGAAGACTTCTTGGCCTGCCGTCGGTTACACTGGAGCCACCCCCGCCCCCATTAAGGCAGAAGCTAGACCAACAAGGGTCTTTTGAATTGACCGGGTTACAAACCATTGTGCCTGAACAATCCCTGGAGGAATCAACTATTTTGGACCTTTAAGAAACTGCTCTTGGCTCGTTTGACACCCCAATCACTGATCTCTCAGCACCTTTCATTATACCAATTCAATTTTACGAGTTCCAGACATCGTCGCACACAACAATGGCAACAAATGTTGTTACTTCTTCCGAGAATTCTTCAATTCCCACCACTGTTGTCACCACAGGAGATCCATATCCTAACCTACTGTCGTCGATCCAAGCCACCATGGTCTCGATCGCAACAACTTCGCACAGTGGTCCGAACCTGTCTTTGGCGACGGCCACAACCCCTTTCACACCTAGTGAGACAGGCCCTCCGTTCTCATACGGTATGCCTAGTTCGGGTACAAGTCATGTACTATCCTACTCCACTTTATAGACTTTGGGTCTGGGGGCAAGGAGCTGTAACGCTCCTATGCAAGGTCACATGGGGGGCACTCCTGTCCCTTTTAATGCTTTCCCTTATGCAAGAGGTCATATCTCTCCTTCGTCCCCTTCACTCAGTGGTTCACATCAGTAATTCATCGGGAAACCTACACACAATAGTTTATTTGGAGCGGGGAGTCAAGGACCACCTTCACATAGTATGCCAGTAGGTTCGACACCATTTTCTTGGAACGGAACGTTTGGTAACAACACCTTCTCATCAGCTGCTTTCCCGACTGGGGGCAACCCCATTTTTGGACAATCTACTCCTAGGAAGGGTACTATTCTTGCACAGGGGGCAAACTTAGTAGGACCTTGGAATTTAGGGCAAGGATTCGTTCCCTCTTCCGGAATGTCAATCTGGGGTAATTCTTTCCACAATCAATGGAACCCCGGATAAACTACTATGCCTATCCCTACGGGACCGGCATGGGGTAATCCTTCCCAAAGTCCTTCGAATACAATGCATGCCCAACAATCCATATCCTATTTGGGAAATCAGTCGGTGATGTCTCCACAGATGAAAAATCCTTACGCTGGACAGGGCCATGGTTTCTACCAGAATCTGGGCCAGCAGCCAAACTTTTCCTGGCAACCTGGTGTCAGTCAAACTCCAGGACCCTTTTTCCCAGGTTATCTGCAGCAACCCAAACTACCTTTCCTGGCGACTTTACACTTGCCAGATTTGACGAGGTTGTTGAATGACCCCATTTGTCATGATCCGCATTGGCCTCCTATGCCGACGAAGTTTCCTTCAGACATTCCAAAGTTCAAGGCCAAGCCTAACGAAGATCCAGGCGATCACATGACTACCTTTCATCTTTGGTGCTCTTCTAACTCCTTGAAATATGACTCCGTACAGTTGCGATTGTTTCAACGCACTCTTATTGGGAGTGTTGCAAAATGGTACATTGAGCTCGATCGCTCAAGATACTCTTCTTTTGGCGAATTGGCGATGGCTTTTCTTAAACATTTCTAGTTACCTGTGAGATACGACACTGGAACATAGTTTCTCGCTAATTTCGAACAAAAAACAGCAGACCATATCTCTGATCACATCCGAGAATGGAGACGTCAGAAGAGTTTAATTAAAGTTCCAGTCCCACCAGCATTCCTGCTTGAGTGGTTCCTTAAGTCTTTGGTCCCGCAGTTATACAAAGACGTTGCGACATCCGGATTTTTCTCTGAAGAAGACGCCATTATGAGGGCTCAACAGTTTGAGCTCATCTATTCTCAGTCCGATTTATTATACAACATCTTGCCAGATGCGCCACGTTCCATACTGGATAAAACTAGACAGAGAGTTGGACTGCACGCCGATGGTATCGTCGGTTCAACACAAGCCAAGCCCATTGAGCAATTGACAAAGCAGTTGCAATAGTTATCCATACAACACACAGCGGCTAGCCAAACTACTACTTTGGCTGCTCCCCCTACCCAAACGTAGGAGGTACACACAGTGTAGTCGACTAACCCAAAGGCCCCCCAACAGCCTGAAGGGAAGAAAAAACAATGAAAGAAGGGTAAGGGGGATAAAAAAACCCAATGATAATGCTAGCAGGGACAACACTGAAAAATGGAAGGCGAGGTATCCTTGCAACTTGTGCGTGGAAGACCACCCGACCCATCTATGTCCTTGACTTGCAGAGGCCCAAAAATTTTTCACGCAGCAACAGCAGGCAGTGTTGACAAACCCATTTCAACATGGGAAAAACCTAACTCAAGCCTCTGCAAGTACAGAAGGGGGCAGCCAAGAAAACTGCCCACCTTCGAACAACCCCTCATCCACGAACGTATATATGGTTAGGGGTGATGCTTTCATATCAACTAGAGCACACGATTTTTCAAGCTTTGTCATTCTGCACGACTTACTTCGAGGATCCATGGATTATTCCTTCCCCATCAACCACGATGGATGAGACAGGGCACCCCAGCATATCCATGCCCTTGTCTACCGCTGAAGTAACGTACTCTTTAGTCCAACAAGCTTTAGCTAACACTAATCCAACTCCTGCACAAGAGTTAGATTCGCTTCTAGAGCCTATTTGGGCTCAGGGTTCCCTTGCTAACGTCGATTCGTTAGACTTAGTCTTGCCTTCTGATGAAGCAGTAATCGAAGCAATGACTAGTCCGGACAAACCTTGGGAATATCTTCATCACATATCATATTTTCTCCTAGAGTTAAGCCGAATCAAAGCAAGAGAATTCACCGTGACCATGAGGGGAGATAAGTCGTGTCCTATTAACCTCCTAGCTACCCATGAAATTTATGCTGAGGGAAATATGGAAACTATCGCTGACACTATACCAATCAACATCTCCCGAAACCCTGGTGTCATGGAAAACATCTTCGTCGGAGTAGATTTCTCCCCCGAAGAGATTCAAATATACATGGAGCCTTTCAAAGAATTCTGTGACGTTTTTGCCTGGTATTATGAGGAAATGCCAGATATCAATCCGAAAATAGTTGAACATGAAATCACAATGTATCCTGATGCCAAGCCTGTTCGACAGAAGCTTCATCCAGTTAATCCCAAGAAAGCAGCAGCCATCAAGATTAAGGTTGATAAATTGCTAAAGGCAGGATTTATCTACCCTATCCATTTGACTCAATGGGTGTCAAATCCTATGTCAGTCAATAAAAAACAAGGTATGATTCGTGTGTGTACCAATTTCTGTGATTTGAATAAGGCATGTCCCAAAGATAATTTTCCAACTTCATTCATCGACCAGATCATTGATGAATGTGCTGGTTGCAAAGCCTTTTCTTTCATGGACGGTTTTTCCGGATATAATCAAATCCAAATCAAACCCAAAGACCAACACAAAACGACATTCATTTGTTCGTGGGGTACATTCACATATCGTAAGATGCCTTTTGGTCTTAAAAATGTTGGCACCACTTTCCAGCAGGCCATGTCTTTCACTTTTCATGATCTCAAGCATATAGTCGAGGCCTATCTAGATGATTTAGCATCATGATCTCGCAAGAGAACGGATCATCCTACACACCTTAGACTAATCTTCGAACGCTGTCACTACTTTAGGATTCACTTGAATCCAAACAAGTGCATCTTTTGCATAACGTCAGGACGTTTTCTAGGTTTCATTGTATCAACAACAGGGATCATGGTCGATCCTACAACTTCAGAGTCTATAAGGCAAGGTGAACTTTTTACGATGCTTCATCGCCAACTATGCCAAAATTACCAAGGGATTTAAGAGCCTACTAAAGAAAGACGTTCCTTTTTACTGGGACGAAGCCGCTCAACGTTCTTTTGATGCATTAAAACATGCCCTCACAACTGCACCTCTGCTACGACCACCTAACTATAACAAAGATTTCTTATTATATCTGGCTACCACAGAGTCAACTATTGGCATGGTTTTAGTTTAGGAAGATGATTCGTTCTCAGAATATGTGATCTATTACCTGAGCCGAGGTCTCGTAGGACCGGAACTTAATTATTCTCATATCAAAAAACATGCGTTGGTAGCAGTTCATGTTGTTCAACGGTTTCGTCATTATGTTTTGTTTCGCAAGACCACCGTCATTGTTGTCGTGAATCCATTCCAATACATGCTGACATGACAGGTTATAGGTGGAAAAATCAATAGATGGATAGTCATCCTCCAGGAATTTGACTTAGACTTCAATTCAGCAAAGTCCAAAAAGTCATTGGTCTTCACAGAGCTTATTTCGGAGCTTCCGGTTGAGTTAGGTGACGTTGTCCTGAAGAATCGCCTATCCAGGGAGATATGTTTTTGATCACATCTTCAGATCCCTGGTACAGAGATATACTTATCTATCTCCAGACTTTGAAATGCCCCACCTCTGCTTCTCATGATGATTGTCGGCGTATACGCCATCAGGCTAAGAATTATCTCATACTCAATTATACGTTGTATCAGAGAGGTGTAGACTGTGTCTTACGTCAATGTCTCACACATGAGGAGGCAGTCATCGTGCTCAACGATTGCCATACTGGAACTTGTGGTGGTCATTTTTCTGGGTTGGCAACAACCCAAAAGATTTTACGAGCAGGTTACTTCTGGCCGAAACTTATAAAAGATTGTATAGAATTGGTCAAGAAGTGTCATCCATGCCAAGTCTTCTCTCGGAAGATGAGGGCGCATCCCGCTCATATGTTTCCTGTCATCACAATTGGTCCCTTCACCAAGTGGGAGATTGATTACACTACTTGCAACCCCCTGTCAGCAAGGGGGCACTGCTATATCATCGTAGTTGTCGACTACTTCACTAAGTGGGTCAAAGCTATGCCAACATTTAAAGATTATGGAGAGACTACAACTCTCTTCTTATTCAATCAGATCATATCAAGGTTCGACGTCCCAAAAGAGATTGTCACTAACCATGGCAGTCACTTTCAGAACCAAATGATGACCGAATTAACATCAAATCTTGGGTTACGACAAGAGCATTCATCACCTTACTACCCCCAAGCCAATGGGCAGGTAGAGGCTATAAAAAAAACTCTTAATACTATTCTATAGCGAACTTTCAACTCGGCCAAGTCAAATTGGCATTTGATGTTATACTTGGAATTGTGGTCTTACTGAACATCTGTTAAGACTGCAACCGGTTTCTCACCTTTTCAACTCGTTTACAGGCTAGAGGCAGTCTTGCCCATCAAATGTCAAATCCCATCTCTAAAATTGGCAGTACAATTATTGCCAGACACTTCTCTACTTGAATAATGGTTAGTACACCTAGAGAAGCTCAATGAGCAGCATCGTGATGCGGCCCTGGACAACGAGGCTCACAAACATAAGGTCAAGTGTCAATATGATAGGTTCGTTTGTCCTTGGATTTTCTCTGAAGTCGACCTTGTCCTAGTCTATGACCAAGATAAGGACCCCCTAGGGGCAAGAAAATTCAAACCCATGTGGTTCAGACCCTTCATCATAAAAGAGGTATTAAAAAAGGGCGCTTATCGTCTAGTTTATTTTGAAGGGAATGCTTTGGCGGAGCCTCGAAATGGGCTCTACCTCAAGAAGTATTACTCATAGGCAGGTCACCGTGGGTAACTTTTTGTAACATATGTATAGTCTTTGTACTATTATTTTTTAGTTTCTTTTAAGTGTTACAGATGTGTCATTGATGTTATCTTTCATCAATATGGAAGATGTCAAATGATTCTGAGGTGTTCGTTGGGTATGCAGACGGTGCTAGTCGGCACACTCGGAGGCTTGCCTCTGCAGCTTGGGTAATCTTTACACCTCAGGGCTAGTTGTTATCTTTTAGAGGTATATGCTTAGGTGACACCACAAATAATGTCGTCGAGTATAGTGCAATTATTGAGTTACTTCATGACGCCTTGTTATTGGGTATCTCTCATCTCCGGGTCTATATCGACGCTCAATTGATTGTGTCGTAGCTAAATAGAGTATACCAGGTTCATGATCCAACTTTACACCAAAGATTCCTTAGGGTACATCTCTTAGAATGAAACTTTGATTATATTACATATTTTCATGTTCCTAGGAGATTAAACCAAATTACAGATACTCTAACTAATCAAATTTTAGATTGGCATCTTTCACACATATGAAAGAACATTGACATAAGCATGTAAATACATTTTTGCACACGTGATCCATAAGACACGAAAGATAAAAAAACCATATATAACATCATAAAATAACCAGAGTACATAGATGGACGCAAGCACCTCAAAAATGGGACTAATAACAAGTCACAGGGATTATGCCCTCAAAAAATATATACAACTAGTGCTCGTGGCACGTAAAAATTCTACATAGGTTCAGGGCCTATGGGCCCTGTTATAATAGTCCACATCATGGGCTAAACGCCTAAACAATCGGACACATGTCCGAGGTGCCCCCACTACATGAGGCTACATGGATGGCGGCAGGTCCTCTATCTCTACCATCGGGACTGTATGAGTGAGTGAAGTGAAGTTCCGCTCAACTCGTCTAAGGACCCTCTTAGCCTCCCCAGCTGGGAGGTTCCCTGCTACTGCTGATCCCTCGACGACGGAAACTATGGCCTCTGGCCATGGATGACACATGTTCCATGCATAATCGACAGGTCGCATGGGTCCCACATCTGCATGCAACAAACGTATACCCGTCAAATACTCTGGCATACAAAAAAATGATATATATAACAAAAATGACATAAAAAAAAATTACATATGCAAACAAAAAAATAAATACAAAGGTGGAGACTTACCCATATCCCCTCACTCCTCACCAAGAGGCATGGGTATCTCAGGATCTCTAGAAAAATCTATCCCTACATATGGGTAATCCTCGATCACAAGGATCTGTCGTGATAGCCACGCAAAGAAGTCATCATTGAAGGACTCATTGGTCCTTCCACCACCCTGTCGCAGCAATAATACTACCCATCTATGCACTGCAAGAAATGAGGCCTGATGTCCTTGTACTACTTCCTGAGGGCTAAAGCTCAGAACTCTCTCAAAGAAAAATGAACACAAAATTGTCCTGAACCCGAAATTCCTTTGTTTCCACTGTTAGAAATCTGTCAATTGCCTCTTCATGCACTCGAGCAGTGTGGTACTCCAATCAAAAATCTGTGCATTCAAGCACTGGATAACACAGTTCATCTATGAATGAGATGCCCGATGCAAGGCTGTTGAGCCGGTAATCCTCCCAATCAGTAATAATATCGCTTGCAGCGATAGGTTAGTGATCTTACCGATAGGTACCTGGGAGCCCACACGATCAGTCATAGCCTCACAGTGCTCGGCTATCAGTTTCGATATCTTACTCGATCCAGCTAGAAACATCCTGAAGTTGACTAGTTCCCCTCTCCTTGAGAGGCCAGTCAAAAAATAGATATCCTCGGTGGTGGGCACCAGTGATTGCCCCTTTAGCATAAAGGCCTCTGCATCAGGGTGCCAGTAGTCAATCAAGGCATTCAGTAGCCTTGGTTGTGCACGCATAAATGGACACAGAAAGAACTTTAGTAAACCACATTGCATCAACACAGCCACGACATTCGGATCTCCCGCAACCAACTCACTAATTGCTTCATGTTCCCTTTCCCTCCACTGGACATACATCCTGCCAACACAACAAGGTTTAGGAGGGTCAGTACTTGCCCTTTAATTCTTTTTTTCTACAAAAGGGGGGTCCACACGAGCTATAGAGGCGACAGTCGCGTGTACACGTGGGCAGCCTTTACCCTGCCCGCGTGTACATGCAACCTGTCCAGAGACAACCCACGTGTACCTAGGGCCGACCTTTGTAAGGTCGACGCCCACCCAAAAAATGAACTTAAAGACAAAATTGAAGAATTGAATAGCTAGATAAGGGAGTTTGTACTTATTTGGTCGAAGCAGAAGTTCGTTTCATCCACTGTAGCTCTCTTGGAATCACTGTTTTTAGCAAAGGGGGTCTTTTGGCTCCAGAGTCAATTTCCAAATTAGCAATGGTGATAATGAGCTACCAACTTCTATTTATAGACTTTTTGGCCTCTTTTTGTCACTTCTTTGGCCTCCCTTATCAGTTTATTTATACCAAAAATCATTTAGAGTGATTCAGGAGTTATATGGGAGGGATTTGATCGGGTATTGGGACACTTTTTTTGAGTTTTGAGAAAATTTTGATAGTCCATAATTTTTTTTCCAAGAATAAACTTGAGCATATAGGTTAGGTTATTACCTCAACTTTTGTGTCTCGTTGTCTTTTTCCTCTGCTATAGGATCGATCCCATCAGGTTGTGACATGGAACCATCATATCTTCTTTAGAAGTGTCACAACTTGGTGGTAGATCTTACCAGAACATGGATTCCCTAGATAGGTCCTGGTTGCATTATGGTGTCCATGCCATCTCTAAAACACTATAGGCTCGGGAGTCCTTATAGTCTTTCCTGAATATGAGTTTGAGCCTCATTTGCATGATTTTTCTTCACTCTTTGTCTCACCCTCAGGACTCCCAAAAAATAACAGGTCTCCTTTTAAGCCCTTTTCAGACCCTCTAAACATGAAAAGATTGTCGAGTGATCTTGTGTCCTTTCACACTCGTTAAACTGAAATTTGAAGTCACGTTTGTCCGGTGGTAGTTTACCCCTTTTTCGGTCCGGACGATCAACTATACGAACAAAGATATACTCTATAGAACTTTTTCTCTTTAGAAGAGTACTCTCAAGTATAATTTTATCCCTTTTTTGGGCCTGAGGGACTAAACTTACGAAAAAGAAACCCCCACGGAGTCCATAGTTAAGCTCTTTTCAGACTCCCTAAAATTGAAAAGATCGTTGAGTGACCTTATTCTTTCACACTCGTTAAATTGGTCCAGAAGAATATTCCTGACGGAGTCCATAGTTAAGTTTTTTTCAGACTCCTTAAAAGTGAAAAAATAGCCAAGTGATCTTGTCCTTGTCACACTCGTTAAAATGGTTTTGAATCGATGTCTAATCGGTGCTAGTTTACCCCTTTTTCGAACCGACTAGACTATATTTGAAAAAGGTACCTCAGTGGAGTCTCCTTTTATGTTTTTTCAGACTCTCTAAATATGAAAAACCACCGAGTTTACCTTCTTTGGGCTCGTTAAACTTACATCGAAGGACATTACCATTGTGTGTTTTATCAACCTCATTTGCATACCTTATCCACCAGCCTTGTGACAGTTTGCTTCTGCGTCTTAACACCTTTGGCCGCCGGAGGATTTTTCCCGAGTATCATTTTACTAGAACATCAGTCTTGTCCTT
>JZKD02S0537774.1:271168-284283 GCA_000966675.3 Picea glauca
GTGTGTGTTTGTACTTTCTCTCCTCCTCCTCTGGCTGTAGATGGCTACAATAGTGATGTGCTCCTTCAAAAACTAGTGTTTCAATGTAAAAGGGGGGAAACTAGGGAAACATCCATAATGAGGGAGACGAGAGAAAAAATGTATGGGAGAGTGTAAAAATGAGGGAATCAATGAAATGGGGTGAGACCCGTCCTTGTTTTATAGGAAAAATATGGGATTTTTCTCATATTTTTTCTTTTTAAAATTAAAAATAGGAGGGAAAGCCATAAAAAGGGTTTATAAATTAATTAGTTGAGATTTTCTTTAGAAAAGGGGTTGCTAAAATTAATTAAGGGAATTATTATGTGAAAGTGGAATTTTATGGATTTTTGTGTCAAATTAGCTTTAGGAAAAGGGGTCCTAAAGTTAATTCAAGGGGATATGATGTAAAATACATGAAGCCCATACGATTTGTTGGAGTATCTTGGTACACCTAGAATTTTGGTATAGGTGGCATTTTTATGTGATAATAGATACCCCTTGATGTATGAGGTTAGGAGCACATCATATGACCAAAATACATTATAGTTTTGTTTCATTGATGAATGGTGTAGCTGAGGAGAGAGAGAGATGCCATAGGAAAATGAACCGCACATAAGAGAGGCTAAACAAGACCACTTATCAACAAGAGTGTCACAAGGTGTTAAGTTACATGATCTCAATAGGGATGAGGTAGACATACCCATACTCATTGAGATGATTTATGATAATGGTTACAATGGTGTGCCTTGTTGAAATATTGGTTTTCATTGATGTCAACTGTTGAAGAAATTTGGTATCCCCAAAGACATGGTTATGGAAGCCCCAAAGGCATGGTTATGGAACCTGTAGTTTATTGAGGAAAAAGTTCATGAAGAATGGTGTAAATACATGTAACTCAATAATAGATTGATATTCCTAATCATTCCATTTACAGTGATAAGTGGTACACCACATGCTTCCTCACGGTTAAGGAGTTACGACCTTGTGAAGTTAGAAGCCCTGAAGAATGGTCAAGAAGCCCCTAGTTTTAAGGGTAAAGTGGTTGTAACAAGAAAGTATAGAATCCCCTAATTTTAAGGAGAGAGGTTACTTAGAAAAAGTATAAATACACATCAAGGAGTCATTCACAAGTACATTCACTCACATATTCTAGTGAACTAGTGATCTATTTGGAAAGTTAGTGATGGAAAAATCTAAGGTAGTGACAAGAGAGGAGTGTGGGAGTTTCGAGGTTACAGAGGAGAGTAAATTTCACTGAGGAAATCATAGTTTGGCTGGCCCTCGTGGGTCAGACTAGTGTCCCATGAGACACCCCCATGGGTTTCTTAGGTATCGTTAGGCGAGGCCTTGCGGGACAGGATGTTGAGGACAAGAAAAAATTGGGGGTTATGCTAATACTAGGTCCCAAAAGTTAGAAGTGAGATTACAGGTTATATCTACTATGTATTAGGTCAGCTATAAAGGTATTGGTATGATTATTTGTTTTTTGTGATGGTTTTAATCATGGTATGATACATTCTTGAGGTATGGTTGGTTTGGCACATGATTGAGGTACATCTTGGATACATGGTTGATAGAGGTATATTCTTGTATATGGTTATGACATGACTGGTATGGTTCATCTTTGAGTTGTGGATGTATGGTTGAGGAATATAATTGATTTATGGTGGCATATGCATGTGGCACATGCCTTGGTTCTTTGAGGATTTTCATTGATGATATGGTACAAGTTTATGCATGATTGATGCTATGGTATATGGTACTAGTTTTATATTTGGTTGTTGCTCTAGTACATGATTTATGATGTTATGGTATCTACACTTGACATATCTTATATTACATTATTGATTCATTGTTAGTACACAATTGATGCATGGTATGGCACATGTTTTTGTATAGTAGGTTGATGGTACAGTGACAGTGACAGGTCAGATACCATGACATGTTTATAGGTTACATGTTGATGTGACAGGGGAAGTAACAATGGAAGTGATAGATATTGTGACTGTGACAATGATAGTGACAGTGAAAATGGTAGTGACAGTTGGTCTACATTTATATTTCATGGTGACAGGATGGGGAAAAGAAAGGGGATTGTAGCCTCCTTCTGGTTGGTTCCGGAGAAATTAGGGAGTTGGATCTTCCTTCAGGTTGGAGCTTGAGAATCATGGGGTTTTAGCCTCGTTTTGGTTGGAGCAAGAGAATTCAAAGAGTTGTAGCTTCCTTTAGGTTGGATCCTGTAAATAGGGGGTCATATCCTCCTTCTAGTTGCAGTTGGAGAATCGTGAAGTTGGTGCTTCCAATGAATGCAATCTTTGATATATAAGAAAACATTCTTTTGTTTTCTCCCATTTGGGTTTCCATGTAAATTTTGGTGTACTGTGTATTTTATGTGATGTGATGCTTCTTATGTTTATGTGATCATGATACATTGATGATATACTGTAGATTGATACATTGATGATATATTTTTGATTAAATTGAAGTTGATATTCTCTGGTTAAAAGTGATAAAATTTCTCATACTAATTCACCCCCCCTCTCAATATTCCAACAATTGGTATCATACCAGGTCCTTCAAGAGATAGTCTAACCACTAGAAGGAGATCATGGAATATGCTAAGATTGGAGTAACACCATTTTATGGCCAAAACTATGCCTTTTGGAGAAGAAGGATGAAAACATATGTGCATGAATAGGGATTTGATGTCTGGAGAGAAATAGTAGATGGATACAATGCACCAACGACTCCACCAACAGACAAGGATGGAAAGAAACTTGAAGAGAACAATTCAATGGCCAAAAATTCCATTATGAATGGTCTAATTGAATTAGTATATGTCAAGGTTATGCATTGTGATTCCGCAAACGAAGTATGGGACAAACTTTAGAATATCTATGAAGGTGATGCCAAAGTCAAGGGAGATAAACTTCAAACCTTTAGAGCCAATTTTGACCAATTGAAGATGAAGGAAGATGAAGACATTGCCACCAATTTTCTGCGAGTTGATGAAATAGTCAATGCCATTAAAGGTTTGGGAGAAGATATGAAAGAACCAATCATTGTTCATAAAGTACTAAGGTCTCTAGCTATGAGATATGACCCGAATATTTCATCTCTAGAAGAAAGAGAAAACCTAGCTACTTTGAGCATGGACGAGATGCATGGGATACTCAAAGCCTATGAAATGAGGATAGAGAAAGACAATCTAGTCTCAAAGGAAGAAACATTAAAGGCATCCAAGAAGTCAAATACAAATAACAAACAAAATTCAAAATCAGATTGCAGCGACAACAATGGCTCAGAGGAATATGAAGAAATGGAAAACTTCGTAAGAAAGTTGAAAATAGGAACTGACAAGTAAGAAGGTATGCTTCCATTGAAATGTTTCAATTATGGTGGTATTGGTCATTTTTATTCTAAATGTCATTATTCTAAGAATAAAAATAGAGATGAAGAAGATGATCCTAAGAAGAAAAAGAAAATTCAAAAGGGAGATCAAAGAAGAAACAAAAATAAATATTTCAAGAATACTTTCTACTCAAGGGAAGATAATTCATCACCAGACGAGGATGATGATAGTGATAGTGATTTATAAAGAGTACTCTTCATGTCAGTATATGATGATGAAGAATAATCTGAAGAAGAAGGAGAAGTTGATCTCAGAGCAGAACTAATCAGTGCCTTAAAATAATTGAGAAAAGAAAGAAAATAAAACAAGTCACTCAAGGAAAAGTTAAATACAAAGAACAAATATCACAATTCAAACTCTGAAGAAGTCAAGAAGATAATCAAAAAATTAAAATCCAAGTAGAATAAGACAAAAGGATTGAAGAAACACTCACAAGTTAGTTGGAAGAAAAGGAAAATATGATTGAAAGTTTGGAAGAAAAAATAGTCACTCTCATAAAATATCTTCTGAAGAAAGATATGTAATAGAACAACAACAAAATACTAAATGAGAACATTAGTATTCAAAGGCCATACTACGATAGGTATGAACTAGGATACACCTAGATGCAGGCTGAGAAAGGTTTGAGCTCCAAGACAATAGAACTAGAAGCAAACCAAAGAAGTTATGCATAAGTCATTAGAGGATCTCCCAAGAAGGAAGAAGGAAAAAATACCCAATAAGAAGATCACAAAGAAACTGCACCATCTAGAAGATCCATATTTCAGAATCAACAACAACCAACAAGATCTCAAGAAGAAGAATACTTCAGAAGAACAATACCATTCAAAAGATATTCCACCTCTAGGTGTCAAACTATTTTTCTTGGTTTATGCTATTCATGTAATAATTTTGGACACAAAGCTTTAAAATGTAGAGCATATGCCAAGAACAAAAGAAACTATGAAGGCTACTCAAGTAATAGTTATACAAGAAGGCCTTTTGAAACATAAAAAAAAAATTACAACAGTTTTGGATCATTGAATAATGGAGTGGAATATTAAAAATGCAACAACTTTGGACACATGGACAAATATTATAGATTGTCTGTTCCCCCAAGAGAGTCAAAACAAAATACAAACAATCATAAATAGGAACCACAAAGGATATGGATAAGAAATAATAATCAATTCAACATAGAATAATGATCACTTGCTCTACAATATCAACACAAGAAAAGTGGGTGGTATGTTGATAGTGGTTGTTTGAAGCATATGAAAAGTGACAAGAATAGGTTCCTTACCCTGAAGAAGGAACAAGATGGATCAGTTTCATTCGACAATGATAACTCCTCCAAAATTATAGGCAGATGCATAGTCAAGCTTGGAAGAAAGGATGCCAAGGAGAAAAATGTTCTACTAGTTGAAGATATGAAGCACAATCTACTCAATATAAGTCAAATGTGTGATCAAGGAAACAAAATTTTGTTTGACTAAAAAAAGCGTGAGATAAGGAAAGAAGGATCATGCAGGTTGGTGGCTACAACTATAAGAACACCAAACAACATACATGTCCTGAATAAAATTTGAAAGGAAAGATGTTGTTTAGGAAAGGAAAATGAAAGTTGGTTCTGGCATAGAAGGATACTTTATGTAAGTGCTATCTACAAAGCCAACAAACAAATACTTTATGTAAGCATTATCTACAGGGAAAACAAACCAGGACCAGTTTCAAGTCAAAAGATTACTTTACGAAAAAATGATTGGAAATTGTGCATACCGACCTATGTGGACCAATGTGAACAAAGGGATTGAATGATGAACAATATTTTATGGTACTATTTGATGAATACACAAGAATCACCGCAGTTATATTTCTCAAGAAGAATTTAGAGGCATTCGAAAACTTCAAGATATACAAAGAAATGGTTGAAATTGAGACAGACTTGAAAATCAAATGTTTAAGGTCAGATAATGGTGGAGAGTTTACATTAAAATAATTTAAAGATTTATGTGGTGAGCATGGAATAAAAAGGAAATTATCAACAAACATGACATCGCAACAAAATGGAGTCACCGAAAGAAAGAACAGAATAATATGGGAAATGGCCAAAACCATGTTGAAAGATTCCAAGTGGGGTGGAATATTTTGGGTATAGGTAGTACATACAACAATTCATATTCAAAATAGATGAACTCTCAGAATCAACAACAATAAGAATCCCTACGAGCTATTGAAAGGAACACCAACAAATGTGAAGTATTCCAGAGTATTTGGAAGCAAGTGCTAAATCAAAAGAGAATATGGAAGGATTGGAAAATTCAACTCATGAGTTGAAAAATGAATATTTGTCAGGTACTCAAGAAAGAACATGGAATATAAATGATTTAATCTAAGACTCAACAAAATCATGGAAAGAATCAATGTAATAATTGATGAGAAATATGTACGGAAGGTCAAAGAAGGAAGCAAAGATTCAGAAGAGAAAGAAGATCTAAAAGACGACGAAGAAGAAGAAAATCCAGAAGTAGAGCAAGAGGAAGATGAATAACAGATAGCTCCCAAGACACCTAGTCGACGAGTGCAGAAAAATAATCCACCAGAACAAATTATTTTTAATAAGGATGTAGGAGTTGAAACTTGAAGGAGAATACATTCACTAGGGTCCAGAACAACAACACATAGCATAGTTATCCATAGTAGAAACAAGCAGTTTTGAAGAAGCCAGCCAAGATGAACATTGGATCAAGGCTATGGATGAATAATTAGATCAAATATAAAATAATGATACATGGGAATTGGTTCCAAGGCCAATGAAAAAGAACATGATCAACAAAAAGAGGGTTTTCATAAACAAACTGAACGAAGATGGACAGGTAACCAAAAACAAAGAAAGATTAGTATGAAAAGGATACACGCAAGTTGAAGGAAGATATTTTGAAGAAATCTTTGCCACGGTTTCCAGGATGGAAGAAATAATATTGATCTTAGCCTATACATGTTCCAAAAGAGTAAATTTGTATAATATGGATGTTAATTCAACCTTTCTCAATGGAGAAATAGAATAAGAAGTCTATATCGAAAAAACCAGAAGAATTTCTACTATCAGAGAAGAAAGATTGTGTATGCAGGATGAACTAGAAAGAACTGCATGGACTTAAGCAGGTCCCCATAGAATGGTATTAAATATTGGACTAGTATCTTCATCAACATGGATTAATGAAGGGAAATTAATAGAACAATATCTACATAAAATTGGATTGAGACAATATATTGATAATTGAGGTCTATGCAAATGATATTATTTTTGGAAGCGATGATGACAACATGAGTCAAAAGTTTGCCAAAGACATGCACAATGAGTTAGAAATGTCTCTACTTGGTGAGTTTAATTTCTTTTTGGGATTATAGATATGTTAGCGTGATAAATTTATTTTCATCTCTCAGACCAAGTTTATCAAAGAAATGCTAAAGAAGTTTGGAATGGAAGATTGCAAACCCATGAGTACTGCTATGCAAAACAATTGTAAGTTAAGAAAGGATGATGATTCTAAGGATGTAGATTAGAGACTCTATAGATTGATGATTGAAATATTACTATATGTGGCATCATCTAGATCGGATGTGATACAGGAAGTTGGACAGGTTGCAAGATTTCAGGAAACATCGAAAGAAACACATGTCATGGAACTAAATATATTCAAATATCTCAAAGGAACATAAGAGTTTGGATTATGGTATCCAAAAGGGAATGATATATATTTGGTAGCCTACATAGATTCATATTGGGAAGGTTGTATTGATGATAGAAGAAGTACACGTGTAGCATATTTCTACTTAGATGATTTTCTAGTATCATGGATGAGCAAGAAACAATCATCAATATCTTTGTCCACATCATAAGAAAAGTATATTGCAGCGGAAACAAGTTTCACTCAAGTTATTTGGATGAACCAAACCTTGTAGGATATACAAGTGAAGTACGATGAGGCCATTTCAATACTATGTGATAACACAAATGCTATCAGTATATCTAAGAATCCAGTGTTGCATTCCAAGACGAAGCATATTCCAATCAAGTTTCACTTTCTACAGGAACAATTTACATAGAAGAACATCAAGATAGAGTACATTGGGACAAAAGAGTAGATTGCATATATCTTCACCAAACCCCTTCCAAGGGATACCTTTGAGTATCTTTGAAATAAACTTGGAGTAGTTTATTCCCCTTAGTGATCCACAGAACATCAGACACAACAAGACAAGGGGAGACATGCAAAAAGACTTGAAGAATACAAGGAAAGAATATTTGAATGCTTCTCATATACATCAAAGTTTTACACAATGAAGCATCATGAAGAGAAAGTAGAGGATTGGGGATAGGGGAGAGAGAGAAAAAAGGAATGAAAGCAAATGAGATTTACCCTTTTCCATTGATTTTAAAGGGGGGGAGAGAACAAAGGCATGGAAACAAAGAACAAATGTATGAAGACAAGGGGAGAAATGGTCACAAGGGGAGTGATGGTAAGAGGAAATGGTCACATGGGGATCATGAGTAGGAACATGAGTGTTACCATGCCATGAATGTTTCCATCAATGCCAAAGGGGGAGATTTTTGAAATATTTGTTGTCATTGATATCAATCCCTGAAGAATTCTAGTAGCCCCAAAGGCATGGTTATGGAAGCCCCAAAGGCATGGTTATGGAACCCTTAGTTGATATAGGAAAAAGTTCATGAAGGATGGTGTAAATGCAGGTAACTCACTCATATATGGATAGTCCTTGTCATTCCATTTTCGGTGATAGGTGGTATGTCATGTGGTTCCTCACAGTTAATGAGTTATGGCCTTATGAAGTTAGACGCCCTGAATAATGGTCAAGAAGCCCCTAGTTGGTTACAAGTATTTAATGAAAGGGTAAAGTGGTTGTAATAAGAAAGTCTAGAAACCCCTAAGTTTAAGGAGAGAGGTTACTTATAAAAATTATAAATACACCTCAAGGAGTCATTCAAAAGTACATTCATTCACTTATTCTATTGAACATATTCTAGTGAACTAGTGATCTATTTGGAAAGTTAGTGATGGAGAAATATGAGGTAGAGACAAGAGAGGAGTGCAGGACTTTCGGGGTTTTAGAGGAGAGAGAAGTTCACTAAGTAAACCCTAGTTTGGTTTCACCCCATGGGTCAGACCACTAGTGTTCCGCGAGGCACCCCTGTAGGTTTCTTAGGGCTCATCATGTGAGGCCTCATGTGAAATGATGTCTTAATCCCATGAGGACAAGAAAAATTTGGGGGTTATGCTAAACCAGGTCCTAGAAGTCATAAGTGAGCTTATAGGTCATATCTACTGTGTATCAAGTCAACTATAGAGGTATTGGTATGTTTATGTGTTTTCTATGATGGTTTTACTTGGTCATGGTATGATACCTACTTGAGGTATGGTTGGTTTGGCACATGATTGATACATATTGGATACATGGTTGATAGAGGTATATTATTTTATCTGGTTATGAAATGACTGTTATGGTTCATCTTTGAGTTGTGGATGTATGGTTGAGGTATACACTTGATGTTTGGTGGCATATGCATGTGGAACATGCCTTGGTTCTTTGAGGATATTCATTGATGATATGGTACATGCGTATACATGATTGATTCTATGGTATATGGTACTTGTTTTATATGTGGTTGTTGTTTTAGTACATGATTTATGATGTTATGGTATCTACACTTGGCATACATTATGGTACATCATTGATGCATTGTTAGTACAAAGTTGATGCATGGTATGGATCATGTTTTGATATAATAGGTTGATGGTACAGTGATAGTGACAGCTCATATACAGTGACATGTCATATACAATGACAGGTTAATAGGTTACAGGTTGATGTGATACATTAATAGTGACAGTGATAGATATTGTGATAGTGACAGTGACAATGACAATGATAGTTGGTCTACATTTATATTGCATGGAAACATGATGGGGAAAGGAAGGGGGGTTGTAGCCTCCTTTCGGTTGGTGCCAGCGGGAGTTTGAGCTTCCTTCAGGTTGGAGCCTAAGAATCAGGGGGTTGTAGCCTCCTTCTAGTTGGAGTGAGAGAATTCAGAGAGTTGTATCTTCCTTAAGATTGGAGTATGTATATAGGGGGTCATAGCCTACTTCTAGTTGCAACTGGAGAATCAGGAAGTTGGTGCTTCCAATGAATGTAATCTTTGATATATAAGAAAGAATTCCATGGTTTTCTCCCATTTGGGTTTCCACATAAATTCTAGTGTACTTTTTATTTGCTGTGATGTAATGCTTCTTATGTTTATGTTCTCATGATACATTGCTGATATACTACTGATTGATACATTGATGATATATTGCTGATTAAATTGAAGTTGATATATTGTGGTTAAAAGTGATCAAAGCACTCATACTGATTCACCCACCCCTCTTAGTATTCCAACATGCTTGACATGAAGGTGATAAATCCGTGAGACAATATTAAAGTCTAAAGTACAAATGATGTTGGAAAAAATGGGCCAGAGTATAATAAAATTACATAATCAACATCATATGCATATGCATGGAGGAAATAAATGTTGGTTGTGGAGCTTGATTATGTTTCTGATTCAGAGGTCTTTTTTTTCAGCCATGTTTAACCCCATGTAGACATTACACCCTACAAGACTATACACCCCTCCACACGGGGGAGTGCAGGGGGGATTTCCCCCCCTACAGGGTCCGTGAGCAAGTGGGCCCCCGAAGGAACAATTTCTTTGTAAATGTATATTGTAATTTCATAGTAAATCTAGACTGTTCATTATAAGGTTGAAGATCTGATGGTAGAAGTTATGTTAGGGTTTTTTTCCCTAGAAGGAAAACTATTTTATGAGGGAAATGTATTGTGGCTATGTATCATTGCTAATATTGTATTCTGAGAGAGGAGAGTGTGAGAGAAATAAGAGGAATTTACTACGGGTGTGCTGTAGGTTGTATCCCTTCATTTGCTGGATAATAATAAAGGAAGGACCTGTCAATTTCTCTGGTGGACGTAGCCCACACTGGGTGAACCACATATATCTGTGTATCTATTGTATTGTCTATCTTCTGTGTTTTATTTCCACATTTTTATTTTTATTTTATTACCCTGCAATCTTATTTTTCTAACAACTGGTATCAGAGCGAAAGTTAACTCGCAGGAAAAGAGGGTTCCTAGTTTGAGTGGGAGCAATGGCGGAAGATGGAAAGTTTAGGGTCGAGAAATTTAACGACCAACACTACCAGTTATGAAAGATGAATATGGAAGATTATTTATATCAGAAGGATATATTCTTACCATTAGATGGAATAGAAAAGAAGCCAACGACCATGAAGGATGAGGAATGTGAGGTTCTTGACAGAAAGGCACTAGGAATGATACGACTGAGCCTGACAGCGTCAATGGATTTCAATATTTCGAAAGAAAAGAAAACAAAGTTGTTGATGGGTGCATTGGATAAACTATTGTTGGCATGTTTTACAGACAGCGTATGCTTGTCATTGATGGAAAGTATAGCAATGATGATGGCTTAAGTACAACAACGATGATCAACATTGCAGCGATAATTGGGGAAGAGTAGCAACCGTGATCGTTGGATCAACAATTCAGAATTCCCGATGGTTGTCAGATTTCAATGTAGACAAGAGGAGCACACAGATATGGAGGATAGATATCGGGCGTTAGATCCGAGCGCAGGGTCCGACCACCATTGGATCCAGGAGAGCCTGCACATTCTTTGAAGTGCTAGGAGAAGTGGGCTTACAAAATCCTGAAAGCAGGAGGACCGTCCATCTTCGAGTAGGACACGTGGCAAAAGATCGTCATTTCGGTGACAGGAAAGTCAAAGGAACAGGGTTCCCTAACCTGTTGAATTCGCGAAATGTGAAACCTTGAAGTAAACTCCATTTCGGAGTTTCGGAGATTGAGAGTTGGAGATGTCAAAGAATATTAACCACAGGAATCCCGAAATCACGATATGCGAAATCACAACTTACTCTGAGCCGTCATATCAAGGGTTGATCGGGACCGTTGATCCCATGCCATTTCGGGGTTTTGGGGATCGCGACTTGGAGAGTCGATATGCCTCATCTCCAGATTCAAGAAATGCGAAATCACAAAAGCGCCTTATGCATAAGGCTGTGGTCACATCCCTTGGTCACATCAACGAGAGATGGAGGAAAGAGCTAGAGCAACCAAGCTCCTTTTCGGGGATCACGACTGGGAATGTCGAGACACATGGTCACATGAATGTCAAATTGCTGAATGCCGAAATGAATTCAAGATCCCATGGAATCAATCCAATGGTGCAGGTGAATTTGAACAAGAACGGAGGGCTACTGTAGCACGACAGAGTGTAACTGCCAGAAACCAATGATGGTTTCTGCCAGAGGACTCGAAGACACTTCGAGATGATTGACAGAGGAGGTGAAGAGTCTTTGGGAATGTTCAAGAGGGATGAATATGTTCGTGGAGGCGATTGACAACTGGATGAGCATTGAGGCCTGTAACTGGAACAGAGAAGGTGAGCTTGACTGTCACAGAGAAGACGAAGAGTCTCAAATTGCCAGAGAGGCTGAGGAATCTCAGGATAGCATACAGTGATGCTGAACAAGTGGTAAATGACCAGAGAAGCTGAAGAGTCATGATGATGATTAGACAGAGCACTTAAGTTGTGGAGGAATTTGGTGCGGAGTGAGCATGCATAGGCATTGTGAATATTGCATGCACAAAGACAACAGAGACTATAAGAATTTTGAACAAAGAAGAGATAAGGGTGGTCACTGTGTAGGAGAATTTATGTGTGTACAAGGAGGCAGAACGCGGGAGCAGAAATGCATAGTCGAGGAATGGTGCATTGAAGGGATATGGCACATAGAGCATAAAAGGTAGAAGAACATAAAGTGATAGAGGTGTGCAGAAGACACTGATGCAGACAGGGCAGAGCAGTGTAACGAAACAACGACAGGGCTAGTAAGCCATTGAATAATTTTATATCGCTGTAATAAGTTTTAGTAACAAAGAATTTATAATTCAGGGTGGTTGGGAGGTGCTAGGGAGGACTGGTGTCCTCAAAGGTTCAAGTGGGTGCTTGAACACAGGGAGTTGGTGCTTCCTTCTAGTTGGTGCTAGAGAAGCCAGGGAGTTGGTGCTTCCTTCTAGTTGGTGCTAGAGAAACCAGGGGGTTGGTGCTTCCTTCTAGTTGGTGCTAGAGAAACCAGGGGGTTGGTGCTTCCTTCTAGTGGGTGCTAAAGAAAACAGAGAGTTGGTGCTCTCAGCAAGTTGCATCTTGCAAAAAAAAAGGTTGTAGCCTCAAAATGAGTTAGTGCTCATATGTATGATAATGTAAAGAATGTAGATAATACTTATCATATAAAGAAAAAGAGGTTTTTTACCCTGTATGGGTTTCCTCGGGAATTATCTGTGTTTGTTTTCTCATATATGTGACTGATGCTGAATATGCCTTTGTTTATTTCCCATTATTGTGATCATCATTGAGTGCCATGTAAAGATTTTAAAAGAATCATAATTGTTTAAGCACAGTAACAATTGATTCACCCCCCCTCTCAGTTGTCCAACAATTGGTATCAGAGCCGACCCCTTTTTATCTAAGGGTAGATCCTAGAGCTTAAACATGTCAAGCCATGAAGGAAATTCAACCAATAAGGCC
>JZKD02S0537841.1:0-12764 GCA_000966675.3 Picea glauca
TTCAAAATGAAAATGTCTCCTTGGTATATATAGGAGACTAGGAGGTTTAATGGCCTAAAGCCGACATAAATAAAATAACATTACTAATCTAAATCACAACTAATGGCCTAAAGACGACATAAATAAAATAACATTATTAATCTAATATGACCCAATTAAGTGGTAATGAGCCAATATTAGGGCTTAACATGTACTCACAAATAAAGAGAAATTACCAAAGAAGCAAGAGGAAAACCATGAAGCAAATATAGCAACCACTTGGTTTTGCCAGAAGTGGATGTCACATCTTCATTGTATTTTTCTTCCATTAATGTAATCACAAATGTTGAAATGATGACATGTTATAACATCATTTTTGAACAACATAGTATTTTGTTTTTTTCCTTATGAGTATGTAATCAGTAAGGTTGATTTTGTAACCTTTTGGAGGACCAAAAGGTCTTTAGTGGGGAGGTGTGATCCAGAATTGGATCTAGGAACTAGATGGGGCTCAAAAAGGCCTAAAAATCAAAGTTCTCATAATCTCTTCAAAATGGACGTGTGCAAAGGCCTCTTCGATACAAAACCAACGCAACGTGAACAATCTCAAATGAATGTTGTATGATACAGATATCACGATCTATTCATTTTTACAAATAGACAAAAAGGTCAATAGTTAACAGGCAAAAAGTAAGTGATGACATCAGCATGATGTCATGCTGACATCATCATGCTAACATGGAAACATCTATAGGTGATACATGGCAACTAACCATACAGTGACATGGACAGGTTGTTGATTGGGCAGGTACAGATGGAACAATTAGGGAGTGAAATGTGTCACCACTACAAGGGTGACATCTGTCACATTCGTACTGATGATGTGGCACATCCATACTAATGACATGGGACATATGTACTGATGATGTTGCAAGTTAGACACATGGCAGGTACAGTGGCAGGTGAATGGGATGACAACTCGACATACAGGTGGACCAATGGTGGTTGGACATGTGGCATCAGTTTGAGCAAATGGGAAGGTGCCACGTGGCCCAGACATGGGCTACCATGTGGCACCCATTTATTGACTCGTTGGGTTGGAAAAATGTTTGGGATCTATGAGGTTTAAACCAACAACCTCAAGCATGGATGAAGGGCTTGGAAAGGTTGGGATAGCCAACCTGCCATCAATTTAGTTCTTAACCTATAGTGGCAGCATTAATATTTAAGTTGAAAGGTTTTGTGACATGGATGAGGTTAGCGTTGGGGCTAGGTCCTAGCCCCCAACACATGTGACCACCCATATTTCCACACTAATATTTGTTTGGCAGGAATGTAAGGTATATCCCCCCCCCCCGACGAATATATGAGAGTTAGCCCGATTGTATGGGATCGCATATGACTTGGATGACAGTTGGTGCAGAGTTTTGGGGTTAGCCCCAGTTGGTCGGGATAGCTTGCTAACCAAGGGGAATAACCCAAGGCTAAACCGTCAGGAGTCTAACCATTGTATAAGCGCGTGGGGCTTGGGTGGTGGCCATATGGCCAAGCCACATGACCAAGGACCGATGTATGGGAGCTAGAGACCAGGGGCCAGTGCACCAGCCTTTTCCCATGGACACTTGGAAGCGTGCATGTGACTAGGAGCACCTAAGAAAGGGGGAATACACCCTATTATGTGCTATTAAGTGGGTTTTTAACATGATCTTATATTTTTTTTAAATGGATTTTCAGTCTGATTGAGGGGATTTAGTCCATTGTTTAGGGATCTTGGGCCCTTTTTGAGGCCAGATCTTGGGGGGAAGTTGGGAGATGGTTATGAACTTCAAGCMTATATAAACTAGGTCTTCTTGGAGACATGGGAGAACATTCAAAGAAAATAAATGATGAAGAAATGTAGAGGCAAATCCATTTTTATGCAGGGAAGCTATTGAGGAGCGCACCTTTGTGGGCCATTTTCGAGATCTTCGTTCATTCAATTTGGGTGTCGTCAGTTTTGATGTGTTCTTGAGATCTAGTAGAACATGAAAAACTCATTGTTTTAATCCATTAGCACTTTCATGATGTACATTTAAAGCTTCAAACAAAAATAAGAAAGCCTCACCCACTAAGACAAAGGCCCGGAGATGTAGGCGAGATTGTTGAACTTCGTTATCACATTGGTGTTTATGGTTTGTTGTCTTCATGCTTACGTTCAAATCTGTATAATGCTTAATGGTTGTTATGTTTCCTCATTATTTATTTCTCTTTAATTAAGTTCCTAAATGGTAAAATAACACATACAATATAACTCAACCATTGTCATTTAAAAGATCTTTTCGGATCATCAGGAGTTAATTGATAACAACCTTCTTTTCTATCAGGGCTAGTCCCAGTGAAACATTTACATACCAGTAGAGGTATATGGTACTATGATACTTTGAGTCTCTCATTTGATATGACCCAATAGTTGGTATCTAAGTTTGCATCTATGAATCTATTTCCCCATCTATATTTAATTGTTTGATGTGCCTCTCTTCTGCCTCTAAGGCTTACAAAGCATCTCATTTTGGAGAAGGAGTGTGATCTTGAAAGGCTTCCCCAGCTCAGATAACCTCTTGGTGAGTACAGGGGAGAGGCGTATTCACCGAAGACCATTGATCTCTATAACTGGACCTACCCCTATCCATTTTGACTTTGATGGCAAGGCAGTGGAGGAAACTTAGAGTGGTATCATCACAAATGAAGCTAAACTAAGAGTCTGAGAGAGATTTTGTATTCTCTTGGCTGGATAAGGAATAGTAGTAGGCCATCGAATTGCACAAAATAAAAAATATGTCATGGGGAAAAATTCCAAGAGGGGAAGAGAAACTTGGCATCATACATTCTTAATGAACTAGAATGAATGTTATTGATGACATAGGAGCTATGGTCATTCTTTCCCCTTAAGGAGAGCCGCCATTGATTGTTTCTTTCTAGTACGAACAAAACCAAAGCTTCCAAATGTAAATGTGTTGAACCTGCACATAATAGATGTAGCTAGGAAATGACATACACAGTTGCAAAGAAAATATAAGAAAAGAGAAGAAGGAGAGAAAGAATGGATTTCGCATTAACCAAATGAATGAATGATAATTTACACATGATATACTATGTATAACTCAACTAATGTGCACTGGAGGAGAATCCAATGTACCATAGTGGTGGTCTAGAGTGATATAGACACACATAAAAAATTACGGGAGTAAACTGCCACCTATTCTAGTCTCTCAGGCAGTTAAGGGAGTGAACTACCACATAGTCTGAGTTAACTAGTCTACCAGTCTTCAGTTAACTGAATGAAAGAGAGTGAAGTGAGTAGGAGATTGGGGAATCATGAGTAATGCACTAGTCTGGTAATGATCCCAAGGACAATTCAYGTTAGYTGGTGATGATCCCAATGTTGCATGGTGATAATCCAATGTGRCATCTAGACTCCACTCAACTGCTCAAACTGAAGTGTGAATTGAAGATAATATTCTCCTAGAGGAATATTCTACTTAAAATATAGGAGATTAAATATAGATCTCCTTAGAGATATCACCATGAAGAAATGAATTCTTCACATCCATATGATGGACTTCCCATCCCTTGGCTTCCACAATGGAAAGTGACAAACGTATGGAATCCATGTTCGCTACTGGAGTGAAGGTCTCATCATAGTCAATCCCATGCACCTATTGAAAGCCTTTGGAAACTAGCCTGGATTTTTGTTAACTAACCTGCCCACCCACTGCGCTCTTGGTCTTGTAGACCCATTTGCACTTGACAAGTTTCCTTCCTGATGGAAGGGGAACCATATCCCAAGTCTGGTTCTCAAGGATGGATCTGTACTCCTCCTGCATGAAATATTTCCAAAATGGATTTCCAACAGCCTTTACATAAGACCATGGATCTAAAGACTAAACCAAGAAAATAGTCCTGGGTGGCATAGGTTTAGTGGCAGTGAATGCAAGAAGAGGCTCCTCAAAATTAGATTGAGTCCTCCTAGTATCAATTGGATTCCCAACAAGATCCCCTACATCCTAAAGAGTATTCTTGGCCCACTTGGGCCTCTTCTCTGTCTCTGCATCTGCATCTACACTGAATCTTCATCTAACTGTACTGAATCTGTATCTAGATCATCTGAATCCTATGAATTAGAACTCTCATTTGAAGAAGATTCGACATGTGCATTCTCATAATCTCTGACAGGTGGAAGAACAAAAATGTCTGCATGCGGCTGTTGAGGTATATGCGAGACACATTCCTCAAATTAGACACTACACTCAATGATGAGCTAGTATGAGGAAAGATTAATGATTCAGTATCCTTTCACACCGTAAAGGTATCCAACAAAGATACACTCTGTGATCTATGGATCAAGTGCCTTCCTCTTCTCATAGGGAATCATGGACCATGCACGTGAACCGAAAGTACGGAAGTGGGTCACTTCCAGTTTGAGACCACGCCAAGCCTCGTAAGGTGTCTTATCCTTAACATATCTATGGGGAGATATTATTTGGATGTAGTTTGCACAATTAAGTGCTTCAACCCATAATATCTGTCGAAGTGACTTTGCATGTATCATGCAATATGCCATCTCTTTTAGAGATCTATTTTTCCGCTCAGAAACTCCTTTTTGTTGTAGAGTATAGGGAACCATGTGATGCAAATGAATCCCTGCCTCATGAAAAATATTTTGTATCTCATGGTTGACATACTCTCCCCCGTTATCTATTTAGAGGACTTTGATTTTCTTTCCTAACTGTGTCTCAACAAGGGCTTTGAAATCCTTGAGGTGTTGAAAGACCCTTGATTGTTCCCTAAGAAAGTAAATCCATGTGAAGTGTGATAAATCATCAATAAAAATGAGAACATACCTTAATTTACTAATTGATGGATGTGGAAAAGGGCCCATGAGGTCACTATGGATCAGATTTGAAGGAAAGTAAGCCTTATGAGTCTTTTCTTTGTCAAATTTCTCTTGAGGGTGTTTTCCAAGAACATATCCCTCACAAATTCATTTGGAGAAGTGGATGTTGGGTAGACCATCAACCATTCCCTACTTTATTATACGTTTCATATGTCTAAAATTTAAATGTCTGAACCTTTCATGCCATATCCTACTTCTTTCATCAACACAGGTAAGCAGTAATGCAAACTCTGGTTCAATAAATTCAGAAAATGTGTAGAGACTAGATTGATGATTTACCTCACCGGTAGTAATCCTGGAATTGGTTTGCATGTCATAGATATTCATTTCATTAGGTGTGAATATGAATCTATTTTAGGTTCATATTTCTTCATCTGATCCACGAAGAGAATATTGACAAAAATTTTGGGAACGTGTAACATATTCTAAAATCTTTTGTTTGTGAGTTCAATACTTTCTTTGTCAGTGACCTCAATTGGAGTGTTGTTCCCCAGTAGAATAGGAGGACCTTTGAATGCATCCAATGAAGAATAAAATTATTTTGGGGCATCCATGTGATGTGATGCTTCTGAATCTATGATCCAAGCATTAGGAGAGGATTTGATGGTTGTTGGCATAGGGGAATACCCAGGGTTCAATTCTTCAACAACACACCAAAAAAACCCTAATGACCGGCCCTTTCAGAAACACCTGCAAAGTAGATGAAGTCTCACCTGAGGTAGAGGAAGGGGGGGTTGTAGGACTCAAGTGTATGCAACCTAGATGGGACACAGATCCGTGATCACAATGCTTTAACAAATCACTTAGCAATTAACATTCATTAGTCTTTAACCCTTTATTCACATCACAGGTAAAAACCTCATTACATAAAAACGTAGTATTCAACAAGATCTTACATCTTATCACCCCCTTATGTGAATATCTTGTTGAATACTACCATTTATCACATAGCATAAACATATCTAGTATTAATCCAAGTTATTAAGCACTAAGATACTATATCAGATGAATCTAACATACATAAATATTCATCACTAAGCATAAATCAAATTAATGACATAAAGAAATCACAACACATGATATATGTAGTTCACCCCTAGTGTGGGGCTACGTCCACCAACTCTTTGCCTTCTTTATTATCTTCTTTCAATCCTCTTACATGCACAAATCCACAAAACCAACTCTGCATAAGACATGAGATCTGTGACACCTCGCCAGATCATCCTTCCCGAGTTAGGTCACAGAACAAAGCCTTCTTACACAGTCTGCACACCAGCTGCTTACAATCACTTGAACTTAGCTTTGCAAGTCTTAACTCATAGTATGCACAAAGCCTCTAGCTCTACACTAAGACAATTCTAACAAGTCTCTCCACTACTTTATTACATCACCTAGATAACTATTTATACATTAAAAATGGGGCCTAAACATGGGTAAACCCATGGGCCGACATCCCATACCCATTACATAAACCCTAATCCAAAAAATCTCACAAAAGGGAGTGATATCCCATGATCTCTGCTTCACCCAGTGCTTCATCTTCGACCAGTCTGTCGAGGTTCCAAAAAATGGTCAAACACAACCAAGGTTCTCCAAAACTTGGTCGAGGGCCAACAAGCCCCCAACACTCACCTGTGACTCATTCCGAGTCACTTTGATCTGGGCAACTCTGCTTCGACGGCCTTGAGCTTGACTCGAGATTCTTCAACCTACTGCTTCGCCAGATCCTCCTTCACGATGAACTACTGAATAAACTTCTTGGTCACCAGTCCTTCCAATCATTGTTCCATCATGGTAACTACTTTTTCTAGCTGTGCAACTTGTCCCTCAATCCTCTCAAAATGTGTGCAGGATTCATCCTGCACTACTGTAGCCTTTGGGTCACTTCCATAACTTTACTCTGGATGGCATGGACCTGTTTTTGAATGATGCATTGTTCCTAGGACCTTTTCATCCTCTCGATTGTTGACAGTGGCTTCAACTATGCTTGTATTGTCACTGCTTGTTTGTTTTCCTCTTATAGTTGTGACTCCAATGTCTTTAGTTCTGGGTCCTCTGGAAGGTGCTCGTATATCTGCGCACTTCAACTGCTTAATTGATTTAATTCTAAAGACAATGCCTTGATTCTTTCTACTGCACTCCGATAAGTTTCTTCCCTCTTATCTCACACTTCGTGTGGAGTGCTTGGCATGACTTGTTGTTCCAATTCTGCCACTCTTACTTGAAGCTATTGAATAGCTTCATTGAGCTTCTCCACTTGACTCTCCACTGTGTCTTCTTCTATCTGTGTGAGGTCTAACATAGAGAAAAGTGCTTTGGTGACTACCTCCTTGACTCCGATCTAGTCTGTGAGCAACTATTCTTTTTCCTTCTAGATATGTGCTTTATCTTTTGGAAAATTCTTCTGGAGGTCATCTTTCTCTTGCTGCGCAATCTAACGTTGCTCTAGGGCTTCTTATTTTTCTTTCTTTAATGCCTTTATGGCCTACTCCTTTTCCTCCTAGACCTGATGAAGGTGAGCCTTGATCAATTATGCTAATCTCTGTAGCTGGGAAGGCTCATCTCGTACTTCTATGCCCCTTTTTGACAATGACGCATTAGAGAATGCGTGGCTCAAATAAAGAGCCTTCTATACCCCTTTGAGCTCCGCCTCAATCCTGTCAAACATTATCTTCTGTTTGGATTTGCTTCACCTAAAAATGTTTTCTGAGGTATCTGATACAATGACGATGATGAGGTAAATATCATCTACCATGAGCACAGTCTGAAATCGAGGTTTATTGGCATTTGACTTCTTTCACGATGAAGGTTTTTATAGGGAACCCTTTATTTTATTTGATGTCTCTGTCCCCATGATGGGATTCTTAGGCGGTGTTACTTYGCCATGTTCCTATTTGTTTTMTTTCCCTTCATCCTCTTCTTTGTATACTTCATCACCTCCTCCTCCTTCAGGTGAATCTGGTGTAGTTTCCTTTGATGCGCTGCTCAATTCATGTACCTCTTCCTTCTTTTTCTTCTTGTTGCTGCTAGGTGTACCATATTCTTCCCGAGTGACTATGAAACTTTTGATGAGGTTAGGTTCAGAGAGTTCTGTCTGTTTGACCGGTACAAGGAACTCTGTAGGCTATTCCTTGGTTATTTCTTCCATGTCCTCCTCTATGAGTTTGTAATAGGACTGGAGCTCTTCTTTGTGTTCATCTCCGTGTGTAGTGATATAGATGAAGCGCTTGTCTACGCAAAACTTAGCAAGTGGCTTGAACCTGTGTAGAGTGTTCGACGTCATGCAAGGGAAGGATTCAATTTCCTTCTTCAGTTGTAGATAATAGGTGTGGAACACCGCATTTGTCTACCATTGCTTCACCATGTCTCTCGAATACCATAGTGTAGTGAACTTCACAGCTAGTGGTTCGGATGACTCAATTTCAGGGAAGGTCACTCCTTTTGACATCTCCCAAGCAATGAAGGAAATGAGAACGAACATCCAACTGAAATGGAACTCGTAGAAATGATCATGAGCTTCATGGTAGTATTTATCTAACTAGTTGACGAGGTAGCTCACCCAGTTCATTTGCGTCCCTTTGACGCATTTTCATGCGAGGTCGACGAAAAACCCCATGACCTGCATTGGCCTCTTCTTCCCAACGAGCTTACCAGTGATCAAATGGAAAGCTAGGTGCACTGCACCATTTTGGATGGAGGCTATCTTGTAGCCCTGAGTCCCTTTCTCCACATCATTGTAGGTTTCTTTTATGCGCTGTGCCAAGGTGCGATTTGCAGCCTTCCCTAGGTAGAAATCACGGGGATCTGGTCCTTGCATGCTTAATCCAGAGATCCGATGGATCAACACCGGATATATTGTGATGCACCGATCCAACCACAGGTAACCACCATGGTAACATGACAAGAGGAGTTTAACGCATGCATTAACCTCCTTATGTATGAAAAAGTGTGGGATCTTCATCACATTAAGAATGGTGGACCTCGTGATGTCCATAGTCCACGTGATGCTCGCTTGTGTGGTGCGAGCATGCCATAGTTATTGCAGTCTCCGAAGTTGAATTCATTGATATTCAATGTCATAATCTGTCCTAACTACAGTCCAAATGCACGTATCCCCTTTGGGAGGTACATAGTAATCAGTGTATATTCGAAGTCCCTTAGGACACTATCACAAATAACCATGCCATCCATAGGAGGGATATAGTCGAGCAGGATTTATGGGATGAGATTCATGTTTTCCAAGTTGTCGCGATGATTGCTTCTCTTCTCTTTCGAAGTACCAGAGGGCCCAGATCGACATGCAGTAGATGGGGAGGCTTGCACTCCTCTCGTTGATGAGGCATGTACTCCCACGGACATGACCTTCTCTTCCTTGAGTTCTACGAGGATTTCTTTGATGTATTTTTATACTGCTATGAGGTCACCTGACATACACACTCAAGATCAGATATCTCGGGTCGGTGAACAAACAACCAAGGTACAAGAATGGATGACAAGGTTACAATAAGAACTGCGTGAAAGCAATTAGTTCTCTGTGGGCTTGGATAATCAAAATTTGTGAAAGTGTCCTCAGTGCAATGCTCAATGGGATAAATAGAAAACATCGTAAAAGGCTCCTCCAACTGGTAGGAATATCTTGATCAATACAATTCCATCCATTATGGCACAATCCCAATGGTCCAATGACGAATGTTCTGGCAATAAATATGTTTTTATCCGTTTTGGAGTGTCGTTCTAATGATCGCGATGCCTCCAACAGTCATATTGCTTCACCATGGTGAAGTGATAGTCGATTTTATTTTGATATTCCGATGAGGTTCAAGTTCTGCAAGCCTTCCTTTTGCGAATTCCTCTCTGGAACCTCCTGCAATTTTTCTAGCTTTTCTTTCTTCTTATTTAGCTTTCTAGCTTCCTTTTCTGTGATCTGTGTCTCTATATTCCTCTTTCCATTCTTGTTCTTATCCTTTCTTATCATAGTAACTTCGCATTGTTGAGGATATTTCTGAAGGTTCTAGGATAATACTTCTTCTCTTACTATTTCTAGAGTAGGGGCTCTACTCTCCTGCATGGATAGGTTCTTTAAGCCTTCTCCTGTTCTTTCAACTTTGACAACTAAGTCTCTGGTCCTCAGTTGCTTCGACTTGTCCTCTTGTTCTTTTATCAAGCACGCTATTCTCTTAGCCATGAAATCCCTTAATTCTTTCTTTTTCTATTCTATAGCTTCCTCTTCTTCTCTCCTTTGGATCTGATCTCTCTCAATCCAAGTCTTTCCTAAAAAAAGTGCAAAGGGAGCATTGTTTTCAGCAAACTTAAGGACCTCAAATTCTTCTTCTATTGATATTCCATGAGAAACCATAGGTACATGGGCAAGTATTCCACAGAGGGTTATCATCTTTCCTTTAAACAATCCTATTTCTCCCAATGAAGGAATCATAATAGGCTTTCCTAAGATTTCCCAAGTACTTTCTGTCATAATGTTCACCTGTGTTTCTGCATCCAATACACAGTCTATGTATAAGTCTCCAATTCTTATTTCTATGCACTCTTTCTCTTTTAAAATCTCTGATAAACTGATGTCTCTATGATCATTCAATGTTTCTTTCATCTGAAATAATATAGCCTCTAATGCTTTCTGGTTCTTTAGCATATTCTTAGTCTCTTGACCTTCCTCATGGTCTTCTTGTCTCATGTTCACATTCTTAACTTTAGTAATAATTCTAGGGAAATCTAAAACTTCATGTCCAATAGCATTACAAAAAAGGCAAATAGGACTTCTACCAGGGCATTCCTTAACAAGATGTCCTGGTCTTCTGCAATTATAACATAATGTCTATCTTCTCTTTCTCTTAAATGATCCCCAACCTTTCATGTACTACGCAATGGGATCATAGTGATATACTTGCAAAAAATTCTTTCTAGGATCTTGCATCCACTTGTTATTCCAAAATTTGTTTCTATGCATAGGGATAACATATATTTCACTATTTTTATCAGATCTATTCATATCATATCTTCTTTCTTCTAGTTGTGCCCTAGTTTTCAGACTAGGACAAAATTTATCAAATATACCTAGATCCATTCTTTCGAAATGAAAATTTCCACTTATCTTACCTTTATCAGAGCATAAATCCTTAATATCTTACCTCTTTTCTTTAGATCTAATTCCCTTCTTAGCACAGAGCTTCACAAGTCAAGTAGAGTATTTCACACTACAACAATAGATCTATGCATGTAGCTTTCTCTTTTTCCCAGTTCCCAACAATCATAGTTTGAAGTCCCAGCAACAGAACCATTTGTTGGCATGGGGGCAGACCCAGGGTTCAACGCTTCAACATCACACCAACAAAACCCTAACTATCGACCCTTTCAGCAACACCTGTGAAGAAGATGCATTATCACCCGAGGTAGAGGTATGGGTGGTTGCATGACTCAAGTGTCTGCAACATAGCTGGGACATAGATCTATGATCATAATGCTTTAATAGAGCACTTAGCAGTTAACATTCATTTTTCCTTAACCATTTATTCACATTGCAGGTAAAACCCTAATTACAGAACAACGCAATATTCAACAACATCTAAGCATATCTGACCATTTATCACATAACATCAACAGATCTAGCATTCATCCAAGTTATTAAGCACTAAGCTACTATATTAGATGCAGCTAACATACATAAATATTCAACACTAAGCATAAATCACATTAATGACACAAAGCAATCACAACAGAGGATATACGTGGTTCACCCCTAGCATGGGGCTATGCCCACAAACTCTTTGCCTTCTTTATTATCTTCTTTCAATCCTCTTACATGCACAGAGCCACAAAACCAACTCTACATAGGACAGGAGATCTGCACGCACCTCGCCAGATCCTCCTTCCTGAGTTAGATCACAAAAAAAATCCTTCTTACATAGTCTGCACACTAGCTTCTTACAATCACTTGCACTTAGCTCTAAAAGTCTTAACACATAGTATGCAAAAAGCCTCTAGCTATGCACTAAGCTGATTCTATTGGGTCTCTCCACTACTTTCTTACATAACTTAGATATCTATTTATACATTAAAAATGGGGCCTAAACATGGGTAAACCCATGGCCCAACATTCCATACCCGTTACATAAATCCTAATCCAAAAAATCTCACAAAATGGGGCAATATCCCGCGATCTCTGCTTTGCCTAGCGCTTCGTCTTCGAACATCCTGACGAGGTCCCAAAAAAATGGTCAAACACAACCAAGGTTGTCCAAAACTTGGTTGAGGCCCAACAATGGAAATTAAAGCATGGATAGAATTTCCTTTCTTGGGATTCTGATCTTCTGGCTTCTTCTTTTTGGCACCCTCAGGGATGCGATCTCCAAGATTAGTTTTTTGAAGTATTCGGGTCATTAGATCTATATGTTTCTGCATACATGCAGATTCTGGATGGAATCCTTTATGGAAGTAAGTGCATTTCTCCCCTTTTCTTCACTTTCCACCTTTGGATCTGGAGGCATCGTTGAAGGGTTTTGAGTACCCTTCCTTCTTTGGATTTCCATATGTTTTTCTTTTGTCTTTATCTTTAGATTTTTTATATTGATAACCACTACCATATTGCACAATAAGTGCATGCACCTTTAGGCCTTTGATTTTTCCCATATTGATGAGCTTGTTCTGCTCTTGTGTCAGAGACTCGATAAATTCCTCAAGAGAGGGAATCGTCTAGTTGGTTCTAGAGGCGAACCTAAGTGAATAAAATGTGGATACAAACATTGAGTATTCTGGACCAAGTTTGGAGATAATGGTCATAACCATTTGTTTCTCCTCCTTAGATTTATCAACCCCGCAAGCCTTGAGTTGCGACATCAAA
>JZKD02S0537863.1:0-16560 GCA_000966675.3 Picea glauca
GGAATACAATCCCTTTAGCCCCACTAATCTTGAGATAGCAATTTCCAGGGTACCTAGCTACATCAAGTGTGTTTAGCAATGTGCCGAAAGCTGGATAGGTTATCAGTTTCATTTTCCTATCTTGTGGATGCCAACAGAGAAATATCAAAGTTTCCCAAGAAGGCCGAAACAACAGCTTGGCAAAGGCTACAATGCGTTCAAGGATTTAGAGCTCCAATAGACAACACTTTCCACAGCTACTGTTTAAGTAACTTGCATGCTCAGAGTCGGTATCCAGACTCTGATTCAGATTGAAGTTTCCTGAGGACATGCAATGTTTTAAGTTTGGGGGGATGTTAGGACCCTACAATGTACCTTTTTGCTCACACTTTTTGCTACCATCACATCCTTTTTCCACTCACATTTAAACTTATATTATCACTTTACCCTATCTCTCCAAAGGTATATAACGTCTCTTCTCTTTACTATATGTTTAATCTGTTTTGCATATAATTTTACATTACTCTCGTACTTAACCGTTGATCAGAAATATATAAGTGCTGAAACAGTTCGAACTGTAGATTAGCATTGAGGCCTGTTGCTGAAACAGTCAAAGCACGCAAACCCTGTGGCTGAAATAGTCTATGGTCTACGATGCTGAAACAACAACTCACACAGAAGAAGTTGTTACACTCTCTGTTGTCTACGATGTTGAAACAACAACTCACACAAGAGAAGTTGCTACACTCTCCGTGGTCTATGATGTTGAAACAACAATTCACACAAGAAGAAGTTGCTAGACTCTCCATGGTCTATGATACTGAAACAACAACTCACACAAAAGTTGTTACACTCTCTGTGGTCTACAATGCCGAAACAACAACACAAAGTTGTTACACTAACCACAACAGTCGCACCTTGAGCCAGAATTAACCATCGCTGTTGCGTGAGACCACGTTGCTGAAACAATCAGAACGCAAATCCCATTGCTGAAACAACTCGCAATTTGCGATGCTGAAACATCATCGAACAACAGTAGCAAGATGATAAATAAGGAAGCTGTTACTCCAACCGCAACAACAACTATTGTAATAGCATCCTGTTGTGGGAGACCAGGGTATCCTATTCCAGTATAGAGATTAAGATCTGGCTAAGAATAGGATTCAGATGAACACATGTAATTTGATGATCAAATTGTATCAAGGGGATTATCCTCTTTAAATAAGAGGAAATCATCATTAGAGAGGACCTTCTTTTTAGATAAGAAATGATTTACAGAGAAGGACGTGTTTTACTTCAGATTGTAATATGATACAGTTGACAGATGAATAAAAGATTGTTCTGAGCATTTTTCTCTAGTTCCTTTCGTTTTAGGGGAATATTGTGAGAAGGGAGGGCCCACCTTCTTCACAAGATTTACCCATTAGCTTTGTAGTGTGTTAAGTGTTATTTATGTTCATGCTTTGATTAAATTATGTTTTGCTGAAACACTACTTTACTGAACTCTGTCTTGCTGAAACTCTGCTTTACTGATTGTTACATTGTTTTCATATGATTCATGCTTGGGTAACTGTTAATCGTTCTAGTTAGCAATCTTGTTTGGTGAATTTATGAAAGCGTGTTAATCAAGGACATGTGTTGAATATTCCTGCTTGGGGAATAGGGTCCTGTTCTCTGTTAAGAGATAGTTAGCCTTCAGTGTGTGTCAATCATTTCAATCAGTAATGAGTTCATAAAAGTATGATGATCAGAAACAGGTGTTGAAGATTCCTGCTTGGGGAATAGGGTCTTGTTTTCTGTTAAGAAATAGCTAGCCTTCAGTATGTGTCAATCATTTCAATTAGTAAAGAGTTCATGAAAGTGTGATGATCAGAAACAGGTGCTGAACATTCCTGCTTGGGGAATAGGGTCATGTTCTTTGTTACAGAATAGTTGGTCTTTCCTTTTGCAGTATCATGAAAAGATTTCTTTCTTAAGTTGTTATTTCTTAATGTAATCCAGGATTCTTTGGATAATTATTTCTTTAAACATTGAACTCTGCAATAGGTAGATTGCTTTCCTGTAATTCAAGTTAGAACTTCAGTTTGTTCAAGGCAAGGTGTGATTAATATATTTTTACTACAACTCTAGGTTNCTTTTGAGATTGAGCATATATAGTGTGTGATTACCTTTGAAATAAACAGACTTCCCTGGGTTGACAATTTATGTAGCACTTGATTGTTTAGTTAAATAAGCAATTATAGTGACCAACAACCACGAGTCCAAAACCATGACCCCAAGAGATATTCTCAATTCCTTACCTTGTTGATAGTTCTTAAGACGTGTTCAACTATACTTACTTATCATAAACCAAGTACATTATGAAATGGATACCTAACTTATTCACATTTAGTCACATGCACTCATCTTTGCATGAGAGCAAAGAACTAGCTCAACCATAACTACAATTGATAACATGCATACGATTGCAAGACTCATGACCTTCGTATCAATTATTAAATCATTCATCTCAAGGTTCCATTTTCTTCTCATTTTGTTCACGAGTCAAAATGAAGAAGTGCACATATCCTTTAAGCTTAGGGAAATGGAAATGAGCATCAACCTCCATAATTCCAAGATTTTTTCCATCTCTCTTAAAAATAGGGGCATTCAAGATGAAGTTATTTTATCGACACATGAAATATTTTCATCAACATGTAAACTACACCAACCATCACTATAAGTGCAATATAACATCCTACATCATCATTCCAACTACATTATCTAATTACCAAATCCATTAGAAAGAGAACTTACCAAGTTCTTTATTGAAATGACAACTTTTTTTTATTAAGAGAAGCCTTCCATATGATTATCATTATATCAACTTATCCTAGATTAACTTACCAATTTCTTTATTGAAATGACAACTTTTTTTATTAAGAGAAGCCTTCCATATGATTATCATTATATCAACTTATCCTAGATATTTTTTCTCAACTTCAAGAAAACTCAAACAAATAAATGTTACATCAACCAAGTACAAAATAAGTATGAGACACAAGAACATAAACAATTGATCTTTAACAATCTCATATCAATGAACAAGCCAACATGTTCTATGAACATCATCATACTCAAGGGGTCACACTCTATGTGATTATATCGTATTTTAGATACAATCATTACTCCCTTCATTTAAGATTCAAAATGTAAGGTCTAATAGAGCATCCACCTCTTAATTGGGTTCATATATTAAGTCAACATTAAACTACACCATCAAGTGAGCACAAGTTCATAAGAAACTTTAACTTATCCATGTTCATGAAATTTCATGAACATAGATTTTTCAACCGCATATGCGTAGAAAGATTTAGCTATCAATCACACATTGATATGGTTTCTATCACGACCCCACATACGCATGTTCATATATTGAAATCGTTCACCTATTGAGGGCGTGCAACACCACAAAATTTCTTACTTAATGGTTTCTTGGCACACCAAGAATACTTCATCTGGACTACACCTCTTCACCTAGAGAATACCCATACTTCGTTCTAGGCTACCAACGCGTTGTTGGAAAACTGAGAGGGGGGGCGTGAATCAATATTAACAATTTTATTCAATCAACATTCAATCACAATATAAAGCTTCAATGATATTCAATCAACATTCAATATAGAATCGGTACCATAAATCAATGCATAAACAACACATAAACACAGTACACCAAAGTTTTATGTGGAAACCAAATGTGGGAAAAAATCCACAGAATGCTTTTCTTATTTGTCAAAGAGTACATTCATTGGAAGAAACAACTTCCTATTTCTCCAGCTACCACTGAAAGGAGGATCCAACTCCCTGTTTACAGGATGCAACCTAAAGGAATCTCCTACTTCCTAAATTTTTGGCTCTAACCCCCTTTCCTTGCCCCATCCAACTGCCTTGAAATATAACTATAAACAACCATGTCACTACTTATGATGTTGTAATTGATAACCTGTTGCTGCTACTACTCTGATACCTCAGTTTCCTCTATTGATATTAATATCTCATCAAGAATGCAACCACTTATTCCCTATGCCAAAATCCACAAGAGAATTCTCCAAATCAACAACTTATGAATTATTGAGACATACATGTTCCTAATTTATTCAAAATAACTCCATAACACACATAGGAAGACATACCTTCAGACTGTAGCTGACCTGAGCTTTTAGATCTCTGATCTTCCAGACCTTTTCCTCATAGGTATGTGACTATGTGCATTGTATGCCCATGGGTATCCACGCTTTCCCTCACTGCAGGTCGTGGATGTCCAGACATTTCCTCCTGAAACTCATGGATTACTTAATGAATTCTTGTATGAAACCCCTTCTCCATACTCTCGGCTCCTGCAAACTTCTTACTTCACTTGAATTATCTGTCTTCAACTCATTGCCTTATATCTCCAACCTGTATTCTCATAAGTGAATACATAGAAGTGATCTGCAATGGACTCTTCTCTGTGTTATAAAGAGAAGATTCTTAATGACATGCAACTGCCATGCAACATGCAACTCACATGCAACTCACATGCAACCTACATGCAACCTGTTATCTTCTTTTTACTGCCACTTAACTTCAACATGCAACTTTATTCAAGGGTTGACATCAATGACAACCAATCTTCCATTATCTAAAGTTTCGACAAATAATATTTTTCTATAATTAATCTTTTTCAATAATTAATTAATTAATCCCTGCAATATTTTTCGATAAATAAATAATCCTTGCAATAATTAATCTTTCAACAATTAATTAATTAATCTTTCAAAAATCTCCCCCTTTGGCATAGATGACAATACTTAAACACAACAATGTCAACACTCATGCTCATGTTGACTCCCTTGGCTTCATGTGTTGGCTCCCCCTATCTTCTTGCCTCTATTTTTTTTCTCCCCCCCCCTTGACATCAATGGAAAATAATGATTTCTCCTCGGGGATGCTCCCCCTGTCAGTAAGGCTCTGATCTCTATTGATGCTTCTTTTCATGGTTCTTCCTTGTGTACATCTCTGATAAAAATAATTCAAAAAACATTCAATTCTTTAAAAAATAATTCACTGTGGGGCTGAAACTACTCCAAGTTTCTATCGAAGATACTCAAAGGTCTCCCTTGGAAGAGGTTTGGTGAAGATATATGCATTCTCTTGTGGATTTTGGCATGAGGAATAAGTGATTGTAGTATTGATGATATATAGATATCAATAGAAGCAACAGAGGTATAAGAGAAGTAGCAACAACATGTTATCAGTTACAACATCAGAAGTAGTGACAAGGTTGTCTATAGTTATATTTTAGAGCAGTTGGAAGGGGCAAGGAAAGGGGGTTGTAACCTCCTTTTGGTTGAAGCCAAAAAAATAGGAAGTAGGAGATTCCTTCAAGTTGCATCCTGTAAATAGGGGGTTGGATCCTCCTTCCAGTTGTAGCTAGAGAAATAGGAAGTTGGTGCTTCCAATGAATGTACTCTTTGATAAATAAGAAAAGCATTTCATGTTTTTTTCCCCGCATTAGGTTTCCATGTAAAACTTCGGTGTATTGTGTTTATGTGTTGTTTATGCATTTATTTATGACCTATTGATGCTATATTAAATGCTAATTGAATATCATTGAAGCTTTATATTGTGACTAAATAAATAAAAGTATTAATGTTGATTCACCCCCCCCTCTCAGTATTCTAGCAACTCGTTGGTAACCTCGAACAAAGTATGGGTATTCTCTAGGTGAAGAGGTGTAGTCCAGACGAAGTATTCTTGGTGTGCCAAGCAACCAAGTAAGAACTGTCATGGTATTTCATGCCCTTAGGAGGTGAACGATTGCAATATATGAACATGTGTCATGTGGTGTCGTGACAAAAACCATATCAATGTGTGAATGATAGCTAAATATTTCTACTTGTATATGGTTGAAAAATCTATGTTCATGAAATTTCATGAACATGGATAAGTTAAAGTTTTTTATGAACTCTTGCTCACTTGATGGCATAGTTTAATGATGACTTAATATATGAACCCAATTAAGAGGTGGATGCTATATTGGACCTTACATTTTGAATCTTAAATTAAAGGAGTAATGATTGCATCTAGAATATGATATAATGGCATAGAGTGTGACCCCTTAAGTATGATGATGTTCATAGAACATGTTGGCTTGTTTATTGATGCGAGATTATTAAAGATCAGTTGTTTATGTTCTTGTGTCTCATACTTATGTTGTACTTGGTTGATGTAGCATTTATTTGCTTGAGTTTTCTTNATAGCAATTTCCAGGGTACCTAGCTACATCAAGTGTGTTTAGCAATGTGCCGAAAGCTGGATAGGTTATCAGTTTCATTTTCCTATCTTGTGGATGCCAACAGAGAAATATCAAATTTTCCCAAGAAGGTCGAAACAACAGCTTGGCAAAGGCTACAATGCGTTCAAGGATTTAGAGCTCCAATAGACAACACTTTCCACAACTACTGTTTAAGTAACTTGCATGCTCAGAGTCGGTATCCAGACTCTGATTCAGATTGAAGTTGCCTGAGGACATGCAATGTTTTAAGTTTGGGGGGATGTTAGGACACTACAATGTACCTTTTTGCTCACACTTTTTGCTACCATCACATCCTTTTTCCACTCACATTTAAACTTATATTATCACTTTACCCTATCTCTCCAAAGGTATATAACGTCTCTTCTCTTTACTATATGTTTAATCTGTTTTGCATATAATTTTACATTACTCTCGTACTTAACCGTTGATCAGAAATATATAAGTGCTGAAACAGTTCGAACTGTAGATTAGCATTGAGGCCTGTTGCTGAAACAGTCAAAGCACGCAAACCCTGTGGCTGAAATAGTCTATGGTCTATGATGCTGAAACAACAACTCACACAGAAGAAGTTGTTACACTCTTTGTTGTCTACGATGTTGAAACAACAACTCACATAAGAGAAGTTGCTACACTCTTCGTGGTCTATGATGCTGAAACAACAATTCACACAAGAAGAAGCTGCTAGACTCTCCATGGTCTATGATGCTGAAACAACAACTCACACAAAAGTTGTTACACTCTCCGTGGTCTACAATGCCGAAACAACAACACAAAGTTGTTACACTAACCACAACAGCCGCACCTTGAGCCAGAATTAACCATCGCTGTTGCGTGAGACCACGTTGCTGAAACAATCAGAATGCAAATCCCGTTGCTGAAACAACTAGCGATTTGCGATGCTGAAACATCATCGAACAACAGTAGCAAGATGATAAATAAGGAAGCTGTTACTCCAACCGCAACAACAACTATTGTAATAGCATTCTGTTGCGGGAGACCAGGGTATCCTATTCCAGTATAAAGATTAAGATCTGGCTAAGAATAGGATTCAGATGAACACATGTAATTTGATGATCAAATTGTATCAAGGGGATTATCCTCTTTAAATAAGAGGAAATCATCATTAGAGAGGACCTTCTTTTTAGATAAGAAATGATTTACAGAGAAGGACGTGTTTTACTTCAGATTGTAATATGATACAGTTGACAGATGAATAAAAGATTGTTCTGAGCATTTTTCTCTAGTTCCTTTCGTTTTAGGGGAATCTTGTGAGAAGGGAGGGCCCACCTTCTTCACAAGATTTACCCATTAGCTTTGTAGTGTGTTAAGTGTTATTTATGTTCATGCTTTGATTAAATTATGTTTCGCTGAAACACTACTTTACTGAACTCTGTCTTGCTGAAACTCTGCTTTACTGATTGTTACATTGTTTTCATATGATTCATGCTTGGGTAATTGTTAATCGTTCTAGTTAGCAATCATGTTTGGTAAATTTATGAAAGTGTGTTAATCAGGGACATGTGTTGAAGATTCCTGCTTGGGGAATAGGGTCATGTTCTCTGTTAAGAGATAGTTAGCCTTTAGTGTGTGTCAATCATTTCAATCAGTAATGAGTTCATAAAAGTATGATGATCAGAAACAGGTGCTGAAGATTCCTGCTTGGGGAATAGGGTCTTGTTTTCTGTTAAGAAATAGCTAGCCTTCAGTATGTGTCAATCATTTCAATTAGTAAAGAGTTCATGAAAGTGTGATGATTAGAAACAGGTGCTGAACATTCCTGCTTGGGGAATAGGGTCATGTTCTTTGTTACAGAATAGCTGGTCTTTCCTTTTGCAGTATCATGAAAATATTTCTTTCTTAAGTTGTTATTTCTTAATGTAATCCATGATTCTTTGGATAATTATTTCTTTAAACATTGAACTCTACAATAGGTAGATTGCTTTCCTGTAATTCAAGTTAGAACTTCAGTTTGTTCAAGGCAAGGTGTGATTGATATATTTTTACTACAACTCTAGGTTGCTTTTGAGATTGAGCATATATAGTGTGTGATTACCTTTGAAATAAACAGACTTCCCTGGGTTGACAATTTATGTAGCACTTGATTGTTTAGTTAAATAAGCAATTATAGTGACCAACAACCACGAGTCCAAAACCATGACCCCAAGAGATATTCTCAATTCCTTACCTTGTTGATAGTTCTTAAGACGTGTTCAACTATACTTACTTATCATAAACCAAGTACATTATGAAATGGATACCTAACTTATTCACATTTAGTCACATGCACTCATCTTTGCATGAGAGCAAAGAACTAGCTCAACCATAACTACAATTGATAACATGCATACGATTGCAAGACTCATGACCTTCGTATCAATTATTAAATCATTCATCTCAAGGTTCCATTTTCTTCTCATTTTGTTCACGAGTCAAAATGAAGAAGTGCACATATCCTTTAAGCTTAGGGAAATGGAAATGAGCATCAACCTCCATAATTCCAAGATTTTTTCCATCTCTCTTAAAAATAGGGGCATTCAAGATGAAGTTATTTTATCGACACATGAAATATTTTCATCAACATGTAAACTACACCAACCATCACTATAAGTGCAATATAACATCCTACATCATCATTCCAACTACATTATCTAATTACCAAATCCATTAGAAAGAGAACTTACCAAGTTCTTTATTGAAATGACAACTTTTTTTTATTAAGAGAAGCCTTCCATATGATTATCATTATATCAACTTATCCTAGATTAACTTACCAATTTCTTTATTGAAATGACAACTTTTTTTATTAAGAGAAGCCTTCCATATGATTATCATTATATCAACTTATCCTAGATATTTTTTCTCAACTTCAAGAAAACTCAAACAAATAAATGTTACATCAACCAAGTACAAAATAAGTATGAGACACAAGAACATAAACAATTGATCTTTAACAATCTCATATCAATGAACAAGCCAACATGTTCTATGAACATCATCATACTCAAGGGGTCACACTCTATGTGATTATATCGTATTTTAGATACAATCATTACTCCCTTCATTTAAGATTCAAAATGTAAGGTCTAATAGAGCATCCACCTCTTAATTGGGTTCATATATTAAGTCAACATTAAACTACACCATCAAGTGAGCACAAGTTCATAAGAAACTTTAACTTATCCATGTTCATGAAATTTCATGAACATAGATTTTTCAACCGCATATGCGTAGAAAGATTTAGCTATCAATCACACATTGATATGGTTTCTATCACGACCCCACATACGCATGTTCATATATTGAAATCGTTCACCTATTGAGGGCGTGCAACACCACAAAATTTCTTACTTAATGGTTTCTTGGCACACCAAGAATACTTCATCTGGACTACACCTCTTCACCTAGAGAATACCCATACTTCGTTCTAGGCTACCAACGCGTTGTTGGAAAACTGAGAGGGGGGGCGTGAATCAATATTAACAATTTTATTCAATCAACATTCAATCACAATATAAAGCTTCAATGATATTCAATCAACATTCAATATAGAATCGGTACCATAAATCAATGCATAAACAACACATAAACACAGTACACCAAAGTTTTATGTGGAAACCAAATGTGGGAAAAAATCCACAGAATGCTTTTCTTATTTGTCAAAGAGTACATTCATTGGAAGAAACAACTTCCTATTTCTCCAGCTACCACTGAAAGGAGGATCCAACTCCCTGTTTACAGGATGCAACCTAAAGGAATCTCCTACTTCCTAAATTTTTGGCTCTAACCCCCTTTCCTTGCCCCATCCAACTGCCTTGAAATATAACTATAAACAACCATGTCACTACTTATGATGTTGTAATTGATAACCTGTTGCTGCTACTACTCTGATACCTCAGTTTCCTCTATTGATATTAATATCTCATCAAGAATGCAACCACTTATTCCCTATGCCAAAATCCACAAGAGAATTCTCCAAATCAACAACTTATGAATTATTGAGACATACATGTTCCTAATTTATTCAAAATAACTCCATAACACACATAGGAAGACATACCTTCAGACTGTAGCTGACCTGAGCTTTTAGATCTCTGATCTTCCAGACCTTTTCCTCATAGGTATGTGACTATGTGCATTGTATGCCCATGGGTATCCACGCTTTCCCTCACTGCAGGTCGTGGATGTCCAGACATTTCCTCCTGAAACTCATGGATTACTTAATGAATTCTTGTATGAAACCCCTTCTCCATACTCTCGGCTCCTGCAAACTTCTTACTTCACTTGAATTATCTGTCTTCAACTCATTGCCTTATATCTCCAACCTGTATTCTCATAAGTGAATACATAGAAGTGATCTGCAATGGACTCTTCTCTGTGTTATAAAGAGAAGATTCTTAATGACATGCAACTGCCATGCAACATGCAACTCACATGCAACTCACATGCAACCTACATGCAACCTGTTATCTTCTTTTTACTGCCACTTAACTTCAACATGCAACTTTATTCAAGGGTTGACATCAATGACAACCAATCTTCCATTATCTAAAGTTTCGACAAATAATATTTTTCTATAATTAATCTTTTTCAATAATTAATTAATTAATCCCTGCAATATTTTTCGATAAATAAATAATCCTTGCAATAATTAATCTTTCAACAATTAATTAATTAATCTTTCAAAAATCTCCCCCTTTGGCATAGATGACAATACTTAAACACAACAATGTCAACACTCATGCTCATGTTGACTCCCTTGGCTTCATGTGTTGGCTCCCCCTATCTTCTTGCCTCTATTTTTTTTCTCCCCCCCCCTTGACATCAATGGAAAATAATGATTTCTCCTCGGGGATGCTCCCCCTGTCAGTAAGGCTCTGATCTCTATTGATGCTTCTTTTCATGGTTCTTCCTTGTGTACATCTCTGATAAAAATAATTCAAAAAACATTCAATTCTTTAAAAAATAATTCACTGTGGGGCTGAAACTACTCCAAGTTTCTATCGAAGATACTCAAAGGTCTCCCTTGGAAGAGGTTTGGTGAAGATATATGCATTCTCTTGTGGATTTTGGCATGAGGAATAAGTGATTGTAGTATTGATGATATATAGATATCAATAGAAGCAACAGAGGTATAAGAGAAGTAGCAACAACATGTTATCAGTTACAACATCAGAAGTAGTGACAAGGTTGTCTATAGTTATATTTTAGAGCAGTTGGAAGGGGCAAGGAAAGGGGGTTGTAACCTCCTTTTGGTTGAAGCCAAAAAAATAGGAAGTAGGAGATTCCTTCAAGTTGCATCCTGTAAATAGGGGGTTGGATCCTCCTTCCAGTTGTAGCTAGAGAAATAGGAAGTTGGTGCTTCCAATGAATGTACTCTTTGATAAATAAGAAAAGCATTTCATGTTTTTTTCCCCGCATTAGGTTTCCATGTAAAACTTCGGTGTATTGTGTTTATGTGTTGTTTATGCATTTATTTATGACCTATTGATGCTATATTAAATGCTAATTGAATATCATTGAAGCTTTATATTGTGACTAAATAAATAAAAGTATTAATGTTGATTCACCCCCCCCTCTCAGTATTCTAGCAACTCGTTGGTAACCTCGAACAAAGTATGGGTATTCTCTAGGTGAAGAGGTGTAGTCCAGACGAAGTATTCTTGGTGTGCCAAGCAACCAAGTAAGAACTGTCATGGTATTTCATGCCCTTAGGAGGTGAACGATTGCAATATATGAACATGTGTCATGTGGTGTCGTGACAAAAACCATATCAATGTGTGAATGATAGCTAAATATTTCTACTTGTATATGGTTGAAAAATCTATGTTCATGAAATTTCATGAACATGGATAAGTTAAAGTTTTTTATGAACTCTTGCTCACTTGATGGCATAGTTTAATGATGACTTAATATATGAACCCAATTAAGAGGTGGATGCTATATTGGACCTTACATTTTGAATCTTAAATTAAAGGAGTAATGATTGCATCTAGAATATGATATAATGGCATAGAGTGTGACCCCTTAAGTATGATGATGTTCATAGAACATGTTGGCTTGTTTATTGATGCGAGATTATTAAAGATCAGTTGTTTATGTTCTTGTGTCTCATACTTATGTTGTACTTGGTTGATGTAGCATTTATTTGCTTGAGTTTTCTTGAAATTGAGAAAAAAATATCTAGGATAAGTTGATATAATGATAATCATATGGAAGGCTTCTCTTAATAAMAAAAAAGTTGTCATTTCAAGAAACTTGGTAAGTTCTCTTTCTAAGGGATTTGGTAATAAAATAATGTAGTTGGAATGATGGTGTAGGATTTTATAATGCACTTATAGTGATGGTTGGTGTAGTTTACATGTTGATGAAAATATTTCATGTGTCAAGAAAATATCTTGATCTTAAATGCCCCTATTTTAAGAGAGAGAAAAAATCTTGGAATTATGGGGGTTGATGCTCATTTCCCTAAGCTTAAAGGATATGTGTACTTCTGCATTTTGACTCGTGAATAAAATGAGAAGAAAATATAACCTTGAGACAAATGATTTAATAATTGATATGAAGGTCACGAGTCTTGCAATATTATGCATGTTATCAATCGTAGTTATGGTTGATCTAGTTCTTCACTCTCATGAAACGATGAGTGCATGTGACTAAATGTGAATAAGTTAGGTATCCATTTCATAATGTATTTGGTTTGGTTTATGATTAGTAAGTATAGTTGAACACTTCTTAATAACTATCAACAAGGTAAGGAATTGAGAATATCTCTTGGTTAATGGTTGTGGATTCATGATTGAGCTATGTAGTTGTGTAATTTAAGGATTGTATGACAAATATATTAGTATTGGGAATAATATTATTAAATTAATGACATTGGTACCTTGTTCATATGTACTTTGTTGTTAAAACTTCCATTAATGTTGTTGATAAATATGGCATTAATTATTCCAAATTGTTGTAGGTGTGTAATTTATTTCTTTCACTTGTGAAGCGGGGTAACCTTCATGGCATGTTAATACATTTGTCTTTATTAGGAGGTTGGATTTTGAATAAAATAGTTATTCATTCTTGACAAGATCTTAGTTATACGAAATGGTACCTTTGCTACCCTTAGTTGGGTATGTGTTGATTTTTATATGATCGTAGTAAACTTTGTGTGTAAAAGCTTTAATCTTGTAAATATTGTTGAATTCATTAAGATGAATGCTTTTATCGAATTTATCTACTAGTGAGGGTAATCGTTGCAAAGAAGTAATGCATAAATCGTGGTTTTCTCAATTGTGGTTTGGATAAGTATATCATTTTTTAAATGCTATGCAAGATGGTTGAATAATAATTGTCACCAATTTAATTAGACAAATTGTCATGATTGAGCCATGCATTTGAATTGGGTCATTGTTTGTATGATCATATGGACAACTAATATTGAACTCTTAATTAATAATGCAACTGTGATTGCTAAATGAATGAGAGATTGATCAATGAATGACATGATTAGTATTTTAATAACTATATATTTGAGATGACGAGCTAATGGTTGGTGCATATGATAAGTTAATAGTAAGCATACGATACAAAATTCCATTTGTGATTATGATAGTTAAGTGTGGCATCACTCAATGAAATTGATTGATTCATTGAGAGATGATACTATGACTCATATGCTCGCATAGATGTGGAATAAATAAATAAATATATATATGTGTGTGGATGGAACCAAATTTCACCTTGAATTAATTTAAATATTGGTTGAGATGTGTTTGGTATGACATGACAGTAATTTGACATATCTTTAACAAGGCTGCATGGCAGCGTATATCTGCCGCTGTGCAGGTATAATGTGGCAGTGTATATCTGTCGCTGTGCAGGTATAATAAAATAAAATAATGATTGTATTGAATCCATAGCATGTGTTGAGATGAATAACAAATTCATTTGTTGAATATGGCAGGCAAGCGTCATCTCATTAAATGACGTTGAGTCTCATCTCATTAAAGGACGTTGAATATCCTTCCGCAGCCGTTGAAGATCCTTCCACAGCCGCGACAATAAGAGATGCATTTGAACAACTAATCACAATTGAGAAGAATGTTTTAAAATAATTAAAAAAATCAAATCATAATGTTATACCTTTAAAAATGCTCAAAATTATTTTAGTCAAACCCCAACTAATAGACGATCAATAGCATATCCAATACTATATACCACCGCAAGCGGCAAGTATAATAACCAATATCCCTTCACATTATTTTGAATGATCTTAANTTAAATTAATGACATTGGTACCTTGTTCATATGTACTTTGTTGTTAAAACTTCCATTAATGTTGTTGATAAATATGGCATTAATTATTCCAAATTGTTGTAGGTGTGTAATTTATTTCTTTCACTTGTGAAGCGGGGTAACCTTCATGGCATGTTAATACATTTGTCTTTATTAGGAGGTTGGATTTTGAATAAAATAGTTATTCATTCTTGACAAGATCTTAGTTATACGAAATGGTACCTTTGCTACCCTTAGTTGGGTATGTGTTGATTTTTATATGATCGTAGTAAACTTTGTGTGTAAAAGCTTTAATCTTGTAAATATTGTTGAATTCATTAAGATGAATGCTTTTATCGAATTTATCTACTAGTGAGGGTAATCGTTGCAAAGAAGTAATGCATAAATCGTGGTTTTCTCAATTGTGGTTTGGATAAGTATATCATTTTTTAAATGCTATGCAAGATGGTTGAATAATAATTGTCACCAATTTAATTAGACAAATTGTCATGATTGAGCCATGCATTTGAATTGGGTCATTGTTTGTATGATCATATGGACAACTAATATTGAACTCTTAATTAATAATGCAACTGTGATTGCTAAATGAATGAGAGATTGATCAATGAATGACATGATTAGTATTTTAATAACTATATATTTGAGATGACGAGCTAATGGTTGGTGCATATGATAAGTTAATAGTAAGCATACGATACAAAATTCCATTTGTGATTATGATAGTTAAGTGTGGCATCACTCAATGAAATTGATTGATTCATTGAGAGATGATACTATGACTCATATGCTCGCATAGATGTGGAATAAATAAATAAATATATATATGTGTGTGGATGGAACCAAATTTCACCTTGAATTAATTTAAATATTGGTTGAGATGTGTTTGGTATGACATGACAGTAATTTGACACATCCTTAACAAGGCTGCATGGCAGCGTATATCTGCCGCTGTGCAGGTATAATGTGGCAGCGTATATCTGTCGTTGTGCAGGTATAATAAAATAAAATAATGATTGTATTGAATCCATAGCATGTGTTGAGATGAATAACAGATTCATTTGTTGAATATGGCAGGCAAGCGTCATCTTATTAAATGGCATTGAGTGTCATCTCATTAAAGGACGTTGAATATTCTTCCGCAGCCGTTGAAGATCCTTCCACAGCCGCGGAAATAAGAGATGCATTTGAACAACTAATCACAATTGAGAAGAATGTTTTAAAATAATTAAAAAAATCAAATTATAATGTTATACCTTTAAAAATGCTCAAAACTATTTTAGTCAAACCCCAACTAATAGACGATCAATAGCATATCCAATACTATATACCACCGCAAGCGGCAAGTATAATAACCAATATCCCTTCACATTATTTTGAATGATCTTAAAAAAACTCAATTTCATAAAACATTTAGATTATACATTGTAAAACGCTCAAACTTATATTTAAGGTTAACACTCAAAATTTGTAATATAAAAATAAACTTATATTTAAGTTTAACCCTTAAAAAAATTGTGAAAAAAAAAATACAAATGCCATCAACTTTGAATTGTACAAAATATTATATTATTTTATTTTAACTTTAACACTCAAATAATTGTGAAAGAAAAAGTACAATTGTCATCCATTTGAATCCTACCTACAAAATATTATTTTATTTTATTTAAATGTGCCTAGGAAAAAGGTACGCATTAAATGAGAACAACAAAAAAAAAATGCATATCCATGCCAAAAAAGAAAGGGTTATTTATTTAACAAGATGGGCCCCCAACTTTTGACAATATATATAAAAAAAAAACAAGAAATATTTATTACAATTACATTGGGAGAAGTGAAGACAACGATAAGACTTCAAAGTTTTTGGCCAATAAGATATCATATAAATGAGATTTAAAATTTAAAATAAATAATTATTTTTTAAAACTTTGGATAAAGGGGTGTATATTTTATGGTCAACC
>JZKD02S0537885.1:40424-50595 GCA_000966675.3 Picea glauca
ACATTTTGGTAATGTCACCTTAGCAATTAAAATTGTTGTTTTGACTGACTCTGACTCTGAGTGGACAAAGGCATAGCAAACTTCGTCCGACTGAGCTGAAACTTGGTCTATGGGTATAGGAGGTGATATTCCATTTCTTTTGAGCACAAATGCCCCTATCAAAATCCCAAAGACCCAGTTTTTACAATATTTGCTCAAAAAACAATTAATTAATTAAATTATTAAAAAATTAATTAATTAAAAAAAAAAACCTATCTAGACTCGACGAAATTCCGTGAAACTTTCTACATTGTCTGGCATGGTCATTTACAACATTCCTAAACAATATCTACCAAAGGATGAGACCATTAGAACATCGTTCACCACTTTGGAGGAATTATTGCATGTGTGGAGGGAAAAACTCATGGGAAGTCAGCCAGGCTCGAAAGCCCAGTTGACAACCTAAGGATAAAAAACCCTCGGTGAAAGGAACTCTCCTAATGAAAACATCCCAAGGTCCCTGACCTAACTATGATCCATGCAGACTTATTACATTATCAACCCACGCAGGGGTGCGAAAATTTCGTTTACAAAATTTTAGTGTTGGAGCATCAAATGCCCAAGTAGAACCAATATTGTCTTCATCATATCTTCATCAGGTGATGTATACTTCATGGCACATGAGTTGACCCCTAGCTGAATAGGCGGTCAACACTACCCATTCATCCGAGTAGTATCCAAGTAGACTGCAAAGAGAAGAAAAACTGCCTCGGAACCATATACCAACTGGTATGGGGACATACCAATTGATCGTTTGGTGCTCAGTCTATCAACCCATATCGCATGAACCAACTTATTATGCTAGGACTTCTTGTTCTCTTGTAGCATTTTCTTAATGATATTCACCAGACTTTTGTTTGAGGACTCAGCCAACCCATTTCCCTGAGGATAATACGTTGTTAAGTGTCCCAAAGTAATGTGGTATTGGCTACAAAATTCTATAATTATTTTGGATTTGAAAGTCTTTGCAGTGTCAGCTATAATTTTCCCGGGGCATCCAAAATGAGACAAAATATTAGTTTCCAAAAATTTAATGATAACAAACTTAGTAGCTTGTCTGCATGGTACAGCCTCGATCCACTTCGTGAAGTAGTCTATGGCTGTGAGGATCCACTTATGTTGGCCCGAGGAGGGTGGATGTATTTCTCCTATAAAGTCTAAACCCCATTGTTGGAATGGAGATTCAACCGAGATGGGTTTCATGGGGAGAGGCAGAAGCTTCCTTTTACCTTCGAAAACCTGGCATTTGTGGCAAGAAGTGACTTTCTGATGAACATCAGCAAACAATGTAGGCCAGTAGAAACCAGCTCTGAGAATCTTGTTAGTTGCGGTCTTCCAACTTAGATGCGCACCATAGTCCCCTGCATGGAAATCCTGCAATACCCCGTTAGCTTCATCCTTCAATAGGCAATTAAGAAAAATATCTCCAGGGTCTTTCCAATAAAAGTTTCCTTCTAGAATACAGTATTTCAATGCTTTCAGTTTAATAAATCTGGCTTTGGTCTTAGTCAAACCAGGAGGTGCTTGTAAGTTATGAAGTACAAAAATGAGGTCTATGTACCAAGGAGAGTTTAAGAATACCTCTTTTACATCTGGAGTCGCCTACTCTTCTTGCTCCTCAACTGCAACCAAAAAATTAATGTCTAGAGCATGAAAATTGGATTCAACCATTAGTTTGGCCAAACCCTAACCTTTGATCAGTTTAGTGGGTTTTGTTTCTATGTCATATTCCAGAATAACCGCAATCCACTTCCCTCTCCTACCATCTGGATTTTCCTGAGTCAGGATAGCTTTTACTAGAGCATTTGGAACGTAGGCAATTGTGTGAGAATGGAAAACAAAAATGGTGTGCTCAGATGCGAAAGAAAACAAAAATAAATCTTTGGTGTAATCTGAACTGATCAAAACCGGGGCTTGGGTGAGTGCATGTTTCACTTGCTCAAATGATTGTTTGGACTCGGTGTTCCATCTGATTTTGGTGTCTTTTTTCAACATATTTGTGATATTCCTAAGAAGTTTGGCCAAGTTGGGTATGAATCCTCTTAGGAAATTTATTTTCCCAATCAATGATTGTAACTCTTTGATGTTCCTAGGGTGTTCCACTTTTTGGATGGATTCTATTCTATTGGGGTCTATTTTAATTCCATCTTTAGAGATTATGTGCCCCAACAACTTGCCTTCCTCTAAACCGAAAAGGGTCTTTTGGGGATTCAATGAAATCCCAAACTTTCTGCACTTATCAAATACTCGTCTAAGATGTTGTAAATGTTCCTCATCGGATTTGGAGTAGACAGTCATGTCATCCAGATATATGACTAAAAATATTCCAAGCTTGTCCACAAAATCAATATCCATTGTTCTTTGAAAAGTGGCACCAACGTTCATCATACCAAAGGGCATTTTCACGTACATGAAAGTTCCCCAACGTGTGGTGAATGTTGTTTTCTCCTGGTCATCTGGGTGGACAAGGACTTGGTTGTAACCCAAGAAACCATCTAGTAATGATATCCTACTGGCCCCAACTACCTTTTGTAAGATGTGGTCCATTTTAGGCAAAGGGTAATTGTCTGTGAGGGAAACCCTGTTCAGGTTTCTGAAATCAATGCAAAGCCTGATTTCACCAGTCTTCTTCCCGGTAGGAACCAGATTAGAAACCCATTTGGAAAATCTCAAGGGGACTATAATTTTGGCATCATACATCTTTTTAATTTCCTTTTCTATCAAGGGAAGTAACTTGGGATTGATTCTCCTAAATTTCTGCCTAAAAGGTTTTTGTTCTTCTTTCATTGGGATCTGATGTTGTATGATACTTGTGTCATAAGATTTTAAATCCTCATAACCCCAAGCAAACACATCTACATATTCCTTAAACAATTCAATGTATTTGTGTTTTTTCTCAGGGGGTAGAGATTTGGAAAGTTTTATAATGTTGGGTTTTTCCTCTGTTCCTATGTTACACTCTTTGACCTCTTTACGACTCGCTTCAATTTTTGGTTTTTTCGCTACATCGTTAAAATCAAACAAATCTTCTAGTGGAACTAAACCTCTAGGTAACGCATTGTTTTTCAAATGTAAAATACCATAATCTACTTCATTTTCATTCAATTCCTCTGAATCTACTTTATTCACACTACCATTTTCAAAAACAGATTTATTTACATTATCATCATCATTCTCTAAGTCTATATTTGTACATTCGAAATCATTCTTACACTGTAGGAAGTCTTCAATTTGATCATCATTTCCAAATACCTGCCAGTATCTGATGTTGTCTGGGACAGTTGGCCTGCACTTCACCTCTATTATGTATTGGCGAGTGGGACGGAAAGGTATTTTGCATGTAGCTGTTGATGTAGCCAATCCATCTGCTAGTATTTTCTGTCCCCTGGGCATTACCTGCAAGTCGATTTCTGATATTCTAATATTCTGATATTAAAGATCTAAATGTTTGTCTTCTGATATTGTGATAAAGATTAAATGTTTGTCTTCTGATATCATCAGTAAGATTTACAGTGTCTGAGTGTGTCCCTGATCCAATATTCAATGCCTTTGTACCTATCTCTGGTTCGATGCTTAATGCTTTAATCATCTGCGACATGTAAGCGTTTTAGCTCATGAATTTGGACAAGAGAATAGGAATTTTCAATTTGGCTAGTTCCCCTTCTAGACTAAAGGTGGTGGAAATCTTGCTTTGGCTCTGCACTTCTGGTTTTTCTGTCATATTTCTTTGGGTAGAAGTATTTGGCTGACTAGTAGACGTGACCTCAGTTTGATTTGATCTTTGCACGATTCCAGGGTTTTTCTTTGCAGAACATTCGACATTATTCTTCTCAGAGACTTTCTTGAGAGAGGTATCTGAGGTTTTCTTGGCCTCAGACGTCTTCTTCGCTTCGGTAGCCTTCTTTCTAGGATTGTCATTAGTCTTCTTGCTTCTTAATTTGTACTATTTGTGCACCTCCATTATGGAATTCTCAAAGGCATGTTGTTATGTTTCATCTTCCTCCTCATTCACCTTTGTTTATGAGAGGAGAAAAAGCTCATGTTCTTCCTGAGTCAGAAAAATAGAGTCATCATCGTGGACGCCCATGAGATTTATGTGAATGTCATCCAACTCATCGATTACCTCCTCCCCATCATCAACATAGTTCTCTTGAAGGGTTGGTCTAATCTGTTGATCAGGTCCCCTTTGCTCTCTTTGATCTCTCGGATCTCTTTGATCCCTCTATATGATCTGGGGAGGGTTCCTTTAGAAGTTTAGATTTTTTATCTGAGGGGCTGGTTGATTTTCCCTGGGTGGATTCCTGATAGCGATGGTTAGTCTTTCCATCATTCTTTCCATACTTCTAACTATGGAATCTAATTTGGCATCTGAGGAAGACGTGGAAGGCTCTTATTTGATTGTAACCCTTCTCTTTGTTCTTTTCCTAGCTCTTCTGCACTTTTTTGCATGTCTTCTAGAGTGACAAAATTCCTTTCCCTTAGTTGATATGACATATTAGCATCAAATCCATCAGGGAACTTGATTAAAGACAAACCTTGTGGGGGTTTAATATCAGCTGGAATTGCATTATAAAGATTGTTGAAACGGATGCAATAATCCTGCACTGTTTCCCCTTGATTCTGTTTGATATTATCATATTCTGATTAAATCTGGAGATGATTTTTCTTTACCTCCCATCTGTCAAGGAAACTCTGTTGGAAAGCAGCAATGTCAACTATGGTAGCAGGGCGTAGCGTTTTGAACCATTTTTTTACTTCTCCTGTCAAACTTTGTGCAAAAAGTCTCATCTAGACGTCTGCCTCATCAACTTCCTGCAAATCAAAATAATCATTCATCTTATCAACATGTTGTGCATTCAGAGGACCAGTACCATCAAACTGAGGAAGTTTGGTTTGATAGTCCTGAGGCATGGCATGTAAAGGAGCGGCCAACACTAATGGAGCATATCTTCCTGCCATGATTGGTGGATGAGGCTGAACAATAACTTGTGTGATTGGAGGGGAAGTCACAGATGAAGCAGAAGAGGTAGGGTTAGGGGATGTAGAGTGAATTATTTGATGTTTGATAGAGGCAACTGCAATAGTCACGACAGAAAGTTCTACAGACTGTTGAAAATGAGATTGGTACAACGCTTGATCAATTTTTGCTACTAGATCTTCTAACTTGTCGAATTCTTGGAGGAAGCATTGATCAAATTATGTTCTAGGAGAAAGTATCTCAGGGGTTCTAGGTTGCAGGATGGTTTGATCTAGGATTGTATCACTTACAAAGCTATCGGATTTGGTTATAAAAAGGCTTTGTTCAAAGGATATGTCAAACTCGAGATCCTGGATGGCAACCAACTTCTGTGGGAGATAATTGGACCTATGAAGAGGACTGTGACTCTCAGAACCTTCTACAGTATTTTTCTTTCTAAGTAACTTCTCTGGATCGTCTACAACTGTCGCAGGTTCTGGATCGGGGTGAGACCTGCTGTAAACTTATTTAGGAGCCATAATTTTTAATTTTTAAAGAAATCTTTAAACTAATATATACAAACTTTAACAACCTCTGAACATTATCTCTTTATAAGTTTAGACTTTATGATTCGTTCAGAAATAAGTTTTCTTTATATAGGGAAAAGAAATTGTAGGATGGAAAATTTGTTCATCTCACCAGTGGAGTCGCCACTATGTTATCGCTCTGTAAATTCTCAGAGGTTGTAGACAGGTAGAAGAAATTTATTAAAGGTAACTTTATCCAACCACTTTGAAATTGGGATCTAGCCCTTCCAGTTTCAGAGAGGGATCTCTCTGTAAGATTTAGATATGTTTCAGGTTTTAGATATTAGGCTAGTTAATAAATAAGACCGTGTTGTTTTGTTTTATAAAATGGTTGAAATATTGCTTACGCATCCATTGGGCTATGGGGTCTATGTTAAGGTTTGAGATCTCAGAACAAATTTTATAAGGTTTCTTCATAGGGCAAGATAATGCCAATGTTGGATCTTTTATAAATTAAAGTGATGGATAGCAGAAATAGATGAGAAAATCAACTATAATAAAGAAGCATTCAAGAATTTCTTTATCACAATATCAAAAGACAAACATTTAGATCTTTGAAATCCAGAAACAGAGTATACGAAGATAAATTCTACAACTTTAACTTCTTTTAAATGATCAGATCTAGAAAACACAATGATAACGAAGGAAGATAAACCATTCAACGAAGAGGAGTAAACATCAACAACTAACACGCAGGAATCCTGTGAATTGTCCGTTTTATTACTAGTAGACCTCTTGAAAAAGATAACAGTGCTTACAGCTTTCTTGGGCCTAAAGATCAACCCTCAGTACTTCAAAGTTTGATGTATTTATAAGAAAAATTATAAACAATCCTGTCATTAATGATCAGGACGTGGTGGAGTCTAAATCTAACTAACTAGATAACAAAATACAAAAATATAGGAACTGCTAATGATCTAACGGATTCTCCATGTTGATTTTGGGGAAGGTTGTTGGCGAGTCATCAACTTCACTTTGACTGCTCTGCATGCGTACTTGGATTGTACACCTCATCTCTTACTCGATCAAAGTGCACATATCCTCCCATCTCTTTTGATTGGGAATGGTGACTTTTAGTAACCTTCTGTAGACTTCATCCATCTCTTTATATTTGGCGAAAGTTGGCTTGGTGATAAAAATATACTTGATTTCATGTTGGATACTGAGATCCAACTGCAGAGTCTCTAAAAATTCCTTTCCTGTTATGCTACCCTGTATTCCTTAAAACTTAGAGCTATCCTTTTCCACCATGGCGATCTTTTGCTTGTAGTCGGACAAAGTCATCAGCTTGTCATTTAAAACCAATAAACTGGGAAGACCTTTCGTTTGCAAAGAATCAATCTTGCTGAAGAATCTATGAACTTTGTTATCCATGTTATGGGCTCTCTCCCCCAATTGTAACATTAGTCCTCTCTTGGTCAGAACTTTCTTAACCTCGAGGATAGTCTCTGTCCTATCCTCGATTTCCAGACTTTCCAACTCCTCCTGAGTCTTCGAATTTAGAAACCTGATGATTTCATTTGCCTCTATAGGCATTTCTTCCATCTCTCCCATTGTCCTGTCAATGGCCTGCCTTCTCCTCAACACTAATTCATGCTGCTCAAACATGATCTGCACAAGTGGAAAAAAAATTTCCATGGATTTTGAGATATCCATCCAAATGTTCTCCTTGGATTCTGCTAGTGTTTTGCCCAAAACTGTTGGCTTCTGTAGTTGTTGTAGTTCCTGCTAAGATTTTTCTGATGTGTGCCTCTCAATGTTGTAGCTGAATTGGAAAGAAGATTTAAGTTTCTAGAGGTTCTTTATCTCTTGTTTCAGTTTTTTTTATTTTTGCTCCTTGTATGGTCATCTCCTCCATTTGCTTGACTAGAGTTTCAGATGTTTCTAGAACTGCCAGTGGGGTAGCTGACATAAGTTTTGTTGTGGTAGTTGTTGATGTTGTCGTTGTGCGAACTCCTGTGAGGGGGAATGCACTCAGTGGAATGACTTCCATGGGCTCTGTTTGTTCCTTTTCCTTTACTAACATTTCCATCATGCCTCCATTTCCTTGATCTGTGCATTATGTTCCATGATTAACTTTAGCATTTCTTCCTTTTGGCCTTCTGTCTCAGCCATCTCTTTGGCCTGTGAGTCTTCAGTAGCTGGCAACTTTAATTATTTCCTCAAGGATGCTATGTCAGCATTCTTTGTCTTTAGCAGTTCTTCAGCTACTTTCACGTTGGAGGAGTCGTATCCAATTTTAAGTACCAACTCTTCTAAAGATTTGATCCAGTTGTCCTTTGCAAAAGATGATACTTTCTCTAGCTTTAGTTGAGTCTGAACATTGTTCAGAGAAATCTGCAACTTTGCAACAGTTGTGGAAGTGTTTTCCAATGTTGAGAAAATCATTTCTCTGGTTTGTCTGTGCAAGTCCATCTGGTCAGCTGGATGTACCTCTACAGCATCAAACTCGAAAGTTGACTTTTTGTAATCAGAAATTTCCTTTGGTTGAGGCACCTGTGCCTGCAAGAAGGCCATATGCATTCTCCCCTTTTCAGTATCAAAGGCGAAGAGCAGTCTATGCTGTGATGTTGATGTTTGTTTCCAGAATTGGGCATATGTGTTGCTAGTCAACATCTCATTCTTTTTCTTAATCAAATTGTATTTTTCAAAAATACTTAGTCCTGCAGATCCTTGTGATGGCTGAGTGGTCAAGGTGGTGTCAGTCTGCTTCTTTGATAAAGAGGTAGACATCATTTGTTGACTGCTTGAGAAAAATGGTGAATGTTCTCCCTCTACTATTGTAGTAGACTGAGTCTCTTCTCCCCTAGATCTATCCAGGGTATGACTGGTCTTGGGCTTTTTCTTGTAAACCCAGAAATCCTCTGTTGAGACTTCAGTGACTGACAGGGAGACTTCCTTTATAGGCCTATTCTTTGTTGGTACCTCTAGAGTAATGGTTTTTGAGACACTGGATGAAAGAGGTTGTTGTTCTGAGTCTTCCAAAGTGTTCATTTCCCACTCTGTCTGATTCCTGAACTTCTCAATTTCTGGTTTGAGAACATGAGCATATGAAGAGATTTTAATTTTTAGCCTGGTTTCTGCGATAATGCCACAAGGATCATAGTGCCACGGAAAACTGATGTTGAACTTCATCTTCTTCAAAAGTTTATCGGCCATTGCCCCTGCAGCTCGGTTGTTACAGTTGAAAGGTCCTATCTGTCCCTTGATCCTCAATTGTTGTTTCTTCTTGAAGGCTACAAAATGAATATCATCCGAGTTAATCATTTGCCTAATATATTCCAATGTGAAAATGTGCATGGGAAAATATCTAGGCAATTTGTAGGGAGCCAACTCGCATCCATAAATTCTAATCTCTGTGTGGTTCTAGTACATATACCAGTCTCCAGTGTTGGCGAGGTCTGAGAGATGTAGAATTCATTGGATTTCTTCGTTTATCCTTGGTTCTTGTTTGTTGCTAAGCATGCTTACCACTGGGTGGTAAAACTGATCTATGAATTGATTAAAAATGAATTCGGGTGAATTCTTTCTCAGTAATGAAATCCAGAATATGACCGGTTGTGGTTTGCCACTTTGATCTAGCTTCTGCATGGAAAACAAGAACTTGTCTGTTTGGAAAAACACAAACAAATATGCCAGTATTGAATAGTACCGGAACATGCCTTCTATGGGAAACTTGAAAAGTTGTTCGTGAATGTTCTCGGCCAGAAAACTGTTGTAATCAAACTGCGTTGTGGCCCTTTCCTCGGTAAATAAAATAGATAGATAACCCTTGCAAGATTGTCTCATCTACCCATTCATCTGAGTAGCATCCAAGTAGAGTGCAAAGAGAATAAATAATTTGATTTCCTTTAGCTGAGAAAATCGACGAATGATAGGGAGGATTTGCTTTGGGTAGTGGGGCACTCTCAGGGAGGAAAAGCTCAAAAATCTGCACTCTCTGGGGAAAAGACAACTTTTGATACATTTTGGTTAGGATCTTAATTGTAAACGGAGAAAAGGATTCGTCTCTGGGTATTTGCAACATCTAGTCAATGGCTTCGGGTGTGACAGTGAACAGGGTCTCTCCAGAGGATGAAATAATAGCTCTTTGATCGAGAAGGTAGTGTGCCTAGCACTTGAGGGCGAACTTGGGGAAATGATGAATTTGGGGAAAAAGATACAGTGGGAGATTGGACTCTCAGAGTCCAATCTCGTTACTCTGGTCTAAGAAAGTGCCTCTGAACCACGAGCGTAACTCGACCAAATCAAATTCACATTTGGGCTCTAAAATCAAATAATCTTTGTCGGCCATGTTATCCCCGATTTCTAGGGATAACTAGGAGATCATGTCTCGAGGCCCATAGGTCCTAGACATGGAGTATCGAGAGCAAGATTGACCTGAGCATGGCCCTGGAGGGCCCATCCTTCTTCTTCTTCATCAGACCTGTCCTGTCAGTAGCAACAGCATCCATCACCATCGGCTTGGACTTTCATCAGAGAAGACTCTTGCTCCATGAGGTAATTGGTCTAGGTATCATGGTATGTGTCATGTTTGATCATTATAACTTTCAGGTATATGCATCAGGTTCCTTACATTTCTGACAAC
>JZKD02S0537885.1:52460-64041 GCA_000966675.3 Picea glauca
ATTCAAGGAGTGATTATATTCATCGGATGCTATATTGTTCCAGTATTTATTGACAAGTAACATCATATTGCCATTGTTATTATTGCAAACATTGACTTCGTCAATATTTACTGCTATATTTGCTCATACATTGAATTTAGATAGTCACCGATTTATGAAGTATTAACCATTATTGCACGTACTAGTTTTATTGTTGTCTTGTCTCGCAAGCAGGTGCCTTCTCTGTGGTTATACTTTATTTGACTATCTTTTCGGGCAGTAATCTGTGAAAGGGGAAAATAGTCCTAATCCTTTGAGCCTTTCCCTTTCAAACCCTAGATTTCCAGGGACGTCTCCCTTGGGTCTAGCCTCCCTAAATAGAAAGGACCTCCCCATTGTGGTGACATTGGGTGGGGTAGGTCCCTGTTACGCCAGTTTGGCCTTCTACTTTATAGCCTTTGCTCCTAGCTACAAACTGTACGATAACAGGCCAGAGGGATCCGGTCGAGGTTGACAGGAGGCAGGAGGAAAGGATTTTCCTCAACTTCTGATTGTTTGGACGTTCGCACCATCACTTCACCTGATACCTGCCGAATTTGAAAAAGAAATGACATTGACTGTGGATTCTAGGGATTAATGGAGGTTGTAGATGGAAAAAACACAGAGAATAGTGATTTCAGAGGTGTCTGGATTATGAAAAATGGAGGAAAGGCGAAAAAAAGGGATTATTTGGGCAAACGAGTATCCGTTGGAGACGCAGGGGATGGGTCAGCAGGCTAACGAATATATTTGCCTATATTAGTTATCCAACAGATACATCGGGTATGAGGTGGAAGGTGAAGGATGGGTGACGGGTGCACGGGGATGATGTGGAAGGCGGTGATTGGAGGATAAGTGAATGGTATCTGACGTGTGATGAGTGAGTGGAGGAGAATATGCTGGCGGAGTAATGAGACATGACTTATAAATGGCAAGCAGTGGAGTGTGATGTCATGGGACGATGGAGGTAGTGGAGTGTGATGCCACAGGACAATGGTGGTATAGGAATCTGGTATGGCGGTTTACTCGGAGGGGGGGGTAGGCGGTAACCGTTTTAGAGCAAGGGGGGTATGAGTTATCAGAATGGTGACACGTTAGGATGGGGCCTGCCGGGAAATACCACCAACTCGGACCCCCCCACCATTAAAGTTAGAATGGTTGGGGGGGTCCGATATTACTTGTCGGATGTTGATCTGAGCGTCATTTGCTCAGTCGTAGATCTCGACGCACTCTTTAATTATGGGGCGCGAATCATATTGCACTGCAGAAACTTAGGATAGCATGGATTTTTAGGTTTTTTGTGTTATTTTTCTTTCATTCTGCCACCAAGGGGTTAGAACACAACCTTCTAACATCAAAATAATGAATCTCATCCAACATCATGTTTGTTTTTATTGAAGGAAATCTAACTAACCTATGTTCCAACCTATTTACCTAGCACATTTAACCCATATTAGATTGTTGGGCTAAAAATTACTCTATCCTGGGGCTATTTGATCAAGTTTAAACAGTTTGATCAAATTTATTCACTAACTAACCTATCTACTTGGTTAAGATTAAACAGTTTATCCAAGCTTTATTCACTAATCCTATCAGCATAAATTCAAAAAGACTTGACCATGGTTAAATTGTATGGATCAAGCCATTGTTATTACATGGGGCCTTATCCATTTTTCTTTTATGCCCTCTTTTATCCTTTTTTTTTCTTTCTTTTTTTTTCTTTCTTTCTTATTTTCTTTTCTTTCATTTTTCTTTTCCTTCTTTTTTCTTTTCTTTCTTTTGAAAATAATTTGCAAAATGAAATATTATTTACAACCAAATTACAACAAGAGTAAAAATTTCCAGTCACCAGTTGATCCTATGAAACACGAGGCTATAACAGTGGCTCCACCTAGGTATGGTTCTCTCCTTGCGAGGTGCCAAGAACCTGCTTCCTGATGTTTGTAAATATTTTCTCCATTGCTTATTCTACCATCTGATTTTTTTTATTTTGATAATTTGGTGGCATTGATCAATGGCTTAGGGCCTTCTCTGCGGGCTTCAACCATCTGATCAACATCAGCCACACATAACCTGAATGTAAAAGAAATGGTTTGTATAGTGGAAATGGATTTATGAGATCTTCATTGGGGTGGAATATAATGCTTCAGCATTCTGCCATCCACAGGTCCACCTGGCAGGTCTGTTCCATCACTGTCTTTGAGCAAAAATGTGTTATTTCCTCTGAATGCATGAATGATGTAAGGGCCTTTCCATAAGCTATCAAACTGTCCATGTTTACCCTTATCCTCATTTATGGAATCCCACTTCAACACCAAATCACCCAACTCAAAATTGTCCTCTTTAGTTCTTTTTTGATAAATCTTTTTTATACCTTCCTAGATAACCTGAGTCTTGTTATACACTTCTTCTTTGGACTGTTGCAACTGGATCATTTGATTTATTCTTATTTGGGTATCATTTGTCTCTGCTTGCACTTCCTGCAACAGTTTCATGATGGGGATCCCCAAAGAAAAAGGAAAAATTGCCTCAGTACCATATACCAACTGGTATGGGGACATACCAATTGATCGTTTGGTGCTCAGTCTATCATCCCAGAGCGCATGAACCAACTTATTATGCCATGACTTCTTGTTCTCTTGTAGCGTTTTCTTAATGATATTCACCAGAATTTTGTTTGAGGACTCAACCAGCCCATTTCCCCGAGGATAATAAGTTGTTGAGTGTCCCAAAGTAATGTGGTATTAGCTACAAAACTCTATAAGTATTTTGGATCTGAAATTCGTTGCATTGTCAGCTATAATTTTCTTGGGGCATCCAAAATGAGACAAAATATTAGTTTCCAAAAATTTAATGATAACAAAGTCAGTAGCTTTCCTTCATGGTACAACCTCGATCCACTTCATGAAGTAGTCTGTGGCTATGAGGATCCACTTATGTTGGCCCGAGGAGGGTGGATGTATTTTTCCTATAAAGTCTAAACACCATTGTTGGAATGGAGCTTCAACCGATATGGGTTTCATGGGGAGAGGCAGAAGCTTCCTTTTACCTTCGAAAACCTGGCATTTGTGGCAAGAATTGACTTTCTGATGAACATCAGCAAACAATGTAGGCCAGTAGAAACCAGCTCTGAGAATCTTGTTAGTTGTGGTCTTCCAACTTAGATGTCCGACACAGTCCCCTGCATGGAAATCCTGCAATACCCCGTCAGCTTCATCCTTCAATAGGCAATTAAGAAAAATACCTCCAGGGTCTTTCCAATAAAGGTTTCCTTCTATAATACATTATTTCAATGCTTTCAATTTAATAAATATGGCTTTGGTATTAGTCAAACCAGGAGGAGATTTTAATTTATGAAGTACAAAAATGAGGTATGTGTACCAAGGAGAGTTTAAGAATACCTCTTTTACATTTGGAGTCGCCTACTCTACCTGCTCGTCAACTGCAGCCAAAAACTTAATGTCTAGAGCATGAAAATTGGATTCAACCATTAGTTTGGCCAAACCCTTACCTTTGATCAGTTTAGTGGGTTTTATTTCTATGTCATATTCCAGAATAACCGCAATCCACTTCCCTCTCCTACCATCTAGATTATCCTAAGTCGAGATATCTTTTACTACAACATTCAGAACATAGGCAACTGTGTGAGAATGGAGAATATAGACTCTAAAATCTTTTATGGCCTTTACCAGGGCAAAGGCTTGTCTCTCCATTATGTTGTATTTCAACGCAACATCTCTCAAGGATTTGTTGAAAAAGGCTATGGGTTGTTCGTACCCTTCGTTGTTTTTCTGCAATAGTATTGTTGTGATGGTGTGCTCAGATGTGAAAGAAAACAAAAAGAAATCTTTGGTGTAATCTGGACTGATCAAAACTGGGGCTTGGGTGAGTGCATGTTTCACCTTCTCAAATGATTGTTTGGACTCGGTGTTCCATCTGATTTTGGTGTCTTTTTTCAACATATTTGTGATATTCCTAAGAAGTTTGGCCAAGTTGGGTATGGATCTTCTTAGGAAATTTATTTTCCCAATCAATGATTGTAACTCTTTGATGTTCCTAGGGTGTTCCACTTTCTGGATGGCTTCTATTCTGTTGGGGTCTATTTTAATTCCATCTTTAGATATTATGTGCCCCAACAACATACCTTCCTCTAAACCGAAAATGGTCTTTTTGGGATTCAATGAAATCCTGAACTTTCTGCACTTCTCAAACACTCGTCTGAGATGTTGTAAATGTTCCTCATCAGATTTGGAGTAGACAGGGACGTCATCCAGATATATGACTATAAATATTCCAATTTTGTCCACAAAAGCAATATCTATTGCTCTTTGGAAAGTAGCACCAACGTTCATCAGAGCAAAGGGCATTTTCACGTACATGAAAGTTCCCCAGGGTGTGGTGAATGTTGTTTTCTCCTGGTCATTTGGGTGGACAAGGACTTGGTTGTAACCCGAGAAACCGTCTAGTAATGAGATCTTACTGGCCCCAACTACCTTTTGTAATATGTGGTCCATTTTAGGCAAAGGGTAATTGTCTTTGAGGGAAACCTTGTTCAGGTTTATGAAATCAATGCAAAGCCTGATTTCGCCAGTCTTCTTCCTGGTAGGAACCAGATTAGAAACCCATTTGGAAAATCTCAAGGGGACTATAATTTTGGCATCATACATCTTTTCAATTTCTTTTTCTATCAGGGGAAGTAACTTGGGATTGATTCTCCTAAGTTTATGCCTAAAAGGTTTGTGTTCTTTTATTGGGATCCAATGGTGTATGATAATTGTGTCATAAGATTTTAAATCCTCGTAACCCCAAGCAAACACATCTACATATTCCTTAAACAATTCAATGTATTTGCATTTTTTCTCAGGGGGTAGAGATTTTGAAAGTTTTATCATCTTGAGTTTTTCCTCTGTTCCTATGTTACACTCTTCGACCTCTTTACCACTTGCTTTAATTTTCGGTTTTTTCGCTACATCGTTAAAATCAAACAAGTCTTCTAGCATAACTAAACCTCTAGGTAACACATTGTTTTTCAAATGTAAAATAGAAGAATCTACTTGATTTTCATTCAATTCCTCTGAATTTACTTTACTCACACTACCATTTTCAAAAATAGATTTATTTACATTATCATCATCATTCTCTAAGTCTATATTTGTACATTGGAAATCATTCTGACACTGTAGGAAGTCTTCAATTTGATCGTCATCTCCAAATACCTGCTAGTATCTGATGTTGTCTGGGACAGTTGGCCTGCACTTCACCTCTATTGTGTATTGGCGAGTGGGACGAAAATGTATTTTGCATGTAGCTGCTGACGTAGCCAATCCATCTGCTAGTATGTTATATTCCCTGGGCATTACCTGCAAGTTGATTTCTGTGAAACATTGAAGAGCATCCAGAGAAACATTCCTATAAGCCCTAAGTATGGGATGTTTAGCCGCATACTCACATTTAATCTGTTTAATAATCATTTCGGAGTCACCTCTTACCATAATTTGTTTGGCACCAACCTTCTTCAGTAGTTTCAGGCCGAGCATCAAAGCTTCATACTCAGCTATGTTGTTAGTGCACTAGAAATTTAGTTTGTAAGAGTGGCTCTCTGAATACCTTGATTTGTGATTGTGCAACCAGACTACATCTCCAGCTCCCTCTTTGCTCACAGCTCTATCAAATTCCATACTCCAGAAATCTACTAGTAGTTCATCACTTTCTACTGTTACAACATTCTTTACCTCAGTGATTTCTTTATCTTCTGTAATGTCAGGTGCATCATCTTCTAACTAATCAATTCGATTATCCAGATCACCATCGTTGTACAATATGAATGAATCCAGATCAAAATGTGCAGAGTATAATGGGTAGTTATGTGGTTTTTCTTGACTGTTGACCATATACTTCATCAGAGTCTCTCTGTATAGTCTTCTCTGTTGTCCAAATACTGGGTTGGTGGCATAAGACATATCTAGCTGCAAGGTGCCTTTCAACTTAGCTCCCCAAGATCTATATAGTAACATACCGTATTTCGGGGGAATGTCTGCAACCACGATATCCATCACCATACTTTTTGTTGGGATTTAAGCTAGGGTGATGCATAAATCTTTAATTATCCCTATACAATTGACCTTGCTGGAGTCAAAAGAATGCAAATCCTTGTAGGGTCGACTGACATCAAGCCCCAGTTTCTCCATCACAGATTTGGGCATCAGGTTGTGAGAGGCACCGGAATCGAGCATAGCATTGTGTAAGATTTTGTCATGGATATTCAGACTAATATAGAATAGGGGAATAGCACCATTATCAGTTTGTCCATCTACTTCAAGACTGAACAATAGCTCGGGTTGATCATCAGTAAGATTTACAGTGTCTGAGTGCGTCCCTGATCCAATATTCAATGCCTTTGTACCTATCTCTAGTTTGATGCTTAATGCTTTAATCACCTGCAACCTGTAAGCATTTTTGCTCATGAATTTGGACAGGGGAATAGGAATTTTCAATTTGGCTAGTTCCCCTTCCAGACTGAAGGTGGTGGAAATCTTGCTTTGGCTCTGCACTTCTATTTTTTCTGTCATATTTCTTTGGGCAGAAGTATTTGGCTGACTAGTAGACGCGACCTCGGTTCAATTTGATCTTTGCGAGATTTCAAGGTTTTTCTTTGCAGAAGATTCGACATTATTCTTCTCAGGGACTTTCTTGAGAGAGTTATCTGAGGTTTTCTTGGCCTCGGACGTCTTTTTCGCTTCAGTAGCCTTATTTGTAGGATTGTCATTAGTCTTCTTGCTTCTTAAGTTACACTGTTTGTGCACATCCATTATGGCATTCTTAAAGGCCTGTTATTCTGTTTCATCTTCCTCCTCATTCACCTTTGTTTGTGAGAGGAGAAAAATCTCTTGTTCTTCCTGAGTCAGAAAAATAGAGTCATCATCGTGGACGCCCATGAGGTTTATGTGAGTGTCATCCAACTCATCGATTACCTCCTCCCCATCATTATCATAGTTCTCCTGAAGGGGTGGTCTAATCTGTTGATCAATCCCCCTTTGCTCTCTTTGATCTCTTGGATCTCTCGGATCCCTTTGTCTGATATGGGAGGGTTCCTTCTGAAGTTTGGATTTCTGATCTGAGGCGCTGGCTGATTTTCCTTGGGTGGATTCATGTCAGCAATGGTTAGTATTTCCATCATTCTTTCCATACTTCTGACTATGGAATCTAATTTGGCATCTAAGGAAGACGTGGAAGGCTCTTCTTTGATTGTAACCCTTCTCTTTTTTCTTTGCCTGGCTCTTCTGTCTAGTAGATTCGCTTCTACGCTCACTACACTTTTCTACATGTCTTATAGAGTGACATAATTCCTTTCCCTTAGTTGATATGACATATCAACATCAAATCCATCAGGGAACTTAATTAAAGCCAAACCTTATGGGGATTTAATATCAACTAGAATTGCATTATAAAGATTGTTGAAACAGATCCAATAATCCTGCACTGTTTCCCCTTGATTCCATTTGATATCCTCATATTCTGATAAAATTTGGAGAGGATTTTTCTTTACCTCCCATCTGTTAAGGAAACTCTGTTGGAAAGAAGCAATGTCAACTATGGTAGCAGGGCGTAGCATTTTGAACCATTTTTTTACTTCTGTCAAAATCTGTGCAAAAAGTTTCATCTGGATGTCTGCCTCATCAACTTCCTGCAAATCAAAATAATCATTCATCTTATCAACATGTTGTTGTGCATTCAGAGGACCAGTACCATCAAACTAAGGATGCCTGGTTTGATAGTCCTAAGGCATGGAATGTAGAGGAGCAGCCAACACTAATGGAGCATATCGTGTTGCCATGAATTGTGGAGGAGGCTGAACAACAACTTGTGTGATTGGAGGGGAAGTCACAGACGAAGCAGAAGAGGTAGGGTTGGGGGATGTAGAGTGAATTATTTGATGTTTGATAGAGGCAGCTGCAATAGTCAAGGCAGAAATTTCTACAGACTGTTGAAAATGAGCTTGGTACAACGCTTGATCAATATTTGCTACTAGATCTTCTAACTTGTCGAATTCTTGTTGGATACGTTGATCAAATTCTGTTCTGGGAGAAAGTATCTTAGGGGTTCTAGGTTGCAGGATGGTTTGATCTAGAATTGTCTCACTTACAAAGCTGTCGGATTTGGTTCTAAAAAGACATTGTTCAAAGGATATGTCAAACTCGAGATCCTAGATGGCAACCAACTTCTCTGGGAGAGAATTGGACCTATGAAGAGGACTGTGACTCCCGAAACCTTCTATAGTTTTTTTCTTTCTAAGTAAATTCTCTGTATCATCTACTATTGTCGCGGGTTCTGGATCGAGGTGAGACCTAGTGTAAACTTTTTTAGGAGCTAGAATTTTTAATTTTTAAAGAAATCTTTAAACTAATATATACAAACTTTAACAACCTATGAACATTATCTCTTTATAAGTTTAGATTTTATGATTCGTTAAGAAAAAAGTTTTCTTTCTCTAGGGAAAGGAAATCGTAGGATGGAAAAAAAATTCAGCTCCCCAGTGGAGTCGCCACTATGTTATCACTCTGTAAATTCTCAGAGGTTGTCGAGAGGTAGATGAAATTTATCAAAGGTAACTTTATCCAACCACCTCGAAATTGGGATCTAGCCCTTCCAGTTTCAAAGGGGGATCTCTCTGTAAGATTTAGATATGTTTCAGGTTTTAGATATTAAGCTAATTTAATAAATAGGACTATGTTGTTTTGTTTTATAAAATGGCTGAAATATTGCTTACGCATCCATTGGGCTATGGGTTATGTGTTAAGGTTTCAGATCTGAGAACAGATTTTATAAGGTTTCTTCACAGGGCAGTATAATGCCAATGATGGATCCTTTATAAATTAAAGTGATGGATAGTAGAAATAGATGAGAAAATCAACTATAATAAAGAAACATTCAAGAATTTCTTTATCACAATATCAGAAGACAAACATTTGTATCTTTAAATGCCAGAAATAGAGTTTACGAAGATAAATTCTGCAACTTTAACTTCTTTTAAATGATCAGATCTAGAAAACACAATGATAACGAAGGAAGATAAACCATTCAACGAATAGGAGTAAACATCACCAACAACTAACACGCAGGAATCCTGTGATTTGTCCCTTTTATTACTGGTAGACCTCTTGAAAAAGATTATAGTGCTTACATCTTTCTTGGGCGTAAAGATCAACCCTCATTACTACGAAGTTTGAAGTATTTATAAGAAAGATTACAAACAATCCTGTCATTAGTGATCAAGACGTGGTGGAGTCTAAATCTAACTAACTAGGTAACAAAATACAAAAATATAGGAACTACTAATGATCTATCGGATTCTCCATGCTGATTTTGGGGAAGGTTGTTGGTGAGTCATCAACTTGACTTTGACTGCTTTGCATGCTGACTTGGATTGTACACCTCATCTCTTACTCGATCAGAGTGCACAAATACTCCCATCTCTTTTGACTGGGAATGGTGACTTTTAGTAACCTTCTGTAGACTTCATCCATCTCTATATATTTGGCAAAAGTTGGCTTGGTGATGAAAATATACTGGATCTCAGTTGTATACTGATATCCAACTGCAAAGTCTCTAAAAATGCCTTGCCTGTTATGCTACCCTATATTCCTGAAAACTTAGATCTATCCTTTGCCACCATGGAGATATTTTGCTTGTAGTCGGACAAAGTCATCATCTTCTCATTTAAAACTAGTAAACTGGGAAGACCTTTGTTTTGCAAAGCATCAATCTTGTTGAAGAATCTCTGAATTCCAATATCCATGTTCTGGGCTCTCGCCTCCAATTGTTACATTAATACTCTCTTGGTCAGAACTTTCTTAACCTCGAGGATAGTCTCTGTCCTATCCTTGATTTCCAGACTTTCTATCTCCTCCTTCGTCTTCGAATTCAAAAACCTGATGATTTCATTTGTCTCTGTGGGAATTTATCCTAGCTCTCCCATTGTCCTGTCAATGGCCTGCCTGCTCCTCGATACTAATTCATGCTACTCAAACATGATCTTCACAAGTGGACAAATTTTTGCCATGGATTTTGAGATATCCATCCAAATGTTCTCCTTGGCTTCTACTAGTGTTTTGCCCAAAACTGTTTGCTTATGTAGCTACTGTAGTTCCTGCTTAAGTTTTTCTGATCTATGCCTCTCGATGTTATAGTTGGCCTAGAAAGAATATTTAAGTTTCTGGAGGTTCTCTATCTCTTGTTTCATTTTTTTTATTTCTTCTCCTTGTATGGTCATCTCCTCCATTGACTTGTCTAGAGTTTCAGATGTTTCTAGAAATGTCAGTGGGGTAGCTGACGAAAGTTTTGTTGTGGTATTTGTTGATGTTGTCGTTTTGCTAACTCCTGTGAGGGGGACTACGCTTAGTGGAATGAATTCCATGGGCTCTGTTTGTTCCTTTTCCTTTACTAACCTTTCCAGCTCTGCCTCCATTTCCTTGATCTGTGCGCTTTGTTCCATGAGTAACTTTAGCATTTCTTCCTTTTGGCCTTCTGTCTCGGCCATCTCTTTGGCCTGTGAGTCTTCAGTAGATGGAAATTTTAATTGTTTCCTCAAGGATGTTATGTCAGCATTCTTTTTCTTTAGCATTTCTTCAGCTACTTTCACATTGGAGGGGTCATATCTAATTTTAAGTACCAGCTCTTCTAAAGATTTGATCCTGTTGTCCTTTGCAAAATATGATACTTTCTCCAGCTTTAGTTGAGTCTGAACATTGTTCAGAGAAACCTACAACTTTGCAGCAGTTGTGAAAGTGTTTGTCAATGTTGAGAAAATCATTTCTCCGGTTTTTCTGTGCAAGTCCATTTGGTCAGCTGGATGTACCTCTGCAGCATCAAACTCGAAAGTTGACCTTTTGTAATCAGAAATTTCCTTTGGTTGAGGCACTTGTGCCTGCAAGAAGGCCATATGCATTCTCCCCTTTTCAGTATCAAAGGCAGAGAGCATGTTGAAATAATGTAACTGTGAAGAGCATTCTTATTAGTATTGGATTAAATCCCCATTGCGGAATAATCATGTCATTATTATTATTATTGTTATTGGATTAATCCCCATTGTGGATTAATCATGTCGATAATTGTATAAGGACCAAATCCCCTTTTGCGAATTGGTCATCGGACAATTATAAAGGGAAGAATAAGAAGTCGGCCCCAACAGTTATTATGGAAGACCTAGAATTAATTAAAGGTGGGTTTACCCACCCATAGTGAGAGGTCGGCCCTGTTAGTTGTGACCTTTCACACGTGCCAGTCTTGTATAAATAAGAGGCTAGTGCCTCACTTCAAACACACAACTCACTTGTTCATTTCTCTTATGAGGCAAGGTGTAATTACCAAAGAGAGGAGAAGAAGAGTGGCGCATCTCTTGGGGAGGACTTTCTGTATTGGTTTGAGTTATCTCTTGAACATTGTATAAGTTATTTATGATAAGGAAATTTTTGTTGGGTTTTCTTCCCCTAGAGGGTTTCCCAAGATAAATGTTGTGTCTCTTGTGAATGTGTATTTCTCAGTGATCTTGTTCTTATTATGCTCT
>JZKD02S0537885.1:102591-113266 GCA_000966675.3 Picea glauca
CACAACATATGGAAATACAACAAATGAAGTTGGATGTATGATATGATTTTCCAAAAATATACACAAAAACATTTCATGCCTAGGCCTAGGTATCAATTTGGATTGTCTTCTAAACCTGAAGCTGAAATATTAATAACAAATCTCTATTTCTGATGAAAGGAATAATCTTAAAACTACACTAGAGTAGGGTTGGTATTAATGAATGGTGAAGGATGGTCGTAGTTGCAACAAGGTATTTCTCTAGCAACATCAAATATGATGAAGGAGAAACCATCATTGCCATCATTATCAATTCATGGAAAAAAATGTGAAAAATGTAGATGTCATGACCTTAACGCGAGACTCTACCTGTGCCTTATCTTTATCCCCTAAACTATGAACCTCTTTTGTTGTGCTTGCTTTAAGTTTGTTCTATATTACATGTATTAGACATTTGAAGCAAGTTTATATATCATGTATCCTTCTTGTTATATTACATTGAATCTTTGTTTTTCCTTCAATATCTTCTTTTTGTTTACACGGGTTTCAATTATTTCTATTAAGGTTTTCAATTTATTCCAAATCAAAATTTCATGGGACTTACCACCCATATAAAATATGATCCATGTATTCCTCTCTTCATAAATCTCATACATCCATTTCTCTACCAAGAAAGGAATAAGAGACATATTTTCCAAGTATTTCACAACTCCCATCATCACAACGAGAAACCAAAATCTCTTTTAATAAGAAGAAAAATAAATCAAAATATTCTCACAAGGAATCTCAAAAAGGAATGAAAGATTATAAAAAGGAATTTCAAATTGAAACTCGATCATGTCCTAATTTAAACTTTTAAGTCATGGTCAGAAACTCTAATTTATGTTATTATAGTATCAATGACATTTTCTGTGAGGCTAGTTATAGCATTAGGAAAAATAGTATATTCCACCGAACCAATAAGTTAGTCGACCTTCACAATCCTCTCATAATAATTTCAAAATAAAATAACATTGTACTTTGTAAACCATCCATTTATGCATCTATTCTAAAGCATTGCCGACATATGCTTATGTGCAAACGGAAAAATGGTTCATGGTTTGAAGACTCATTTATCAAGGATGGAATATCTCAATAAGTAACATTCTATTTAATTTCATTAGCCCCAAATTAATAAGTGAGGTCGTATCTTGTTTTATGAAAAAATATTTTATATATTAGAGTAAATTTGGGTTTAAAATGGGTCTCATAGGAAAAATATGGTTGAGTTGGAATTCAAAAACCAATAGGATTTCAAGAAATTAGGTCAATGATAATCGTTGAGTTGAAATTATGGAAGTTAAAGATGATTATGTGTCATATATTTATTTGGAAATAGTGAATTACATATAAACCTCACCTTGGTTAAAATTTTGGTACGATCATCTTGATATTTGATAAATATTCTTGAAATATTAAATATAGAGTATTATTGCTACTTCCAATGCTTTTTGAAAATAAATCTCACATTAATTCAAATCATAATGGAATCACTTGGAAATATGATAACCATTTTCTATTATTAATTATTTTAAAGGAAAAATGGTGTATAATAACTAATTATATAATATATAAATATATAAAACCATGAATTAGATATTTTAACAACCTTCTTTGAAAAGAAACAATCTATATATTCCATTAGGAGAATATGCACGATATTGTCCCTTGAGGGACTGAGCAAAAAACCCAAAGCTTGCAAAAATTGGGCAAGGATGGGAGCTTGCTCACATGGATAGACTACCATAACCCAGTTACATTCATCATTATCTTAAAAACATACTCTTGTCACCTAGCCTCCATCAGACTCTCTTACATATAGGATGCAATACACAATTTACCAAAAACAAACTAACAAAATGAGAATATCATCAAGAGACCGAGGATTAAGAAAGAAATAACATGTCTTCTATCACTTGAACATCATAGAATTCACAAGAGACCATGGAACCATTAAGGAGACGAGAGACCTGTGAATTTGATCCAAACCCCAAAGTGAAAGAAGCTTTTGTTGGTGATGAACACTTCATCCAAGTAAGAAATGGCTTGCACCAAAAACAAGTTGAACATAAATATATAGGTTACTAGATGAGTGAAGAAGGGTTGTTCATCTACAAGGATAGATTTTAAATTCCTAATTCAGTAGAGATAAAAATCATCATCATGGATGAAATGCATAATAATCCATACTAAGGACATCTAGGATACCAAAATATGATTTCTACAGGAAGGAAGCAACATTTTTGGCGTGGAATGAAAAAAGATATTGCAAAATATATCACAAGATACCTTGAATGCCAACAGGTTAAAGTCGAACATCAACATCTAGTAGGATTGTTACAACCTTTCCCACTTCCAAAGTGGAAATGGGAAGTGATAACAATGGACTTTATCATAGGGATGCCCAAAACAATAAAGCAATGTGATGTTATTATGGTTGCATTTGATAAGCTAAGTTAGGATGCCCATTTTATTCCCATAAAGTCCACATATAAAGAAGTGAAAATTGCAGAAATTTTTAGATTACATGGGATGCCTATCACAATTATATCAGACAAAGAACCATAAACTTATATCCAAATTTTGGAATGGATTGTTTAAAGTGTTGGATACTAAGTTAAAATTTAGTATTGCTTATCATCCATAAACAGATGGACAAACTAAGAGAACCAATCATATACTTAAAGGCATTATTCACATGTATGTTATCAACCAACTAGATAAGTGGGAGGACTACTTACATCTTGCAAATTTTTCTTACAACAATGGATATCAAACATCATTGAAAATGAGTCCATTTGAGGTTCTTTATGGCAAAAGATGTAAAACTCCAGTAAGTTTGGATAATTCGATGAATAGAATCATGTTTGGGCCAAAAATGTTAAAGGAGATGGAACGATGAGTCACTAGGACTAAATAGAATCTGAAGACAACTCGAGATAGACATAGCTGTTATGTAGGCAATAATAGAATGAATAAGGAATTTAAAATTGGGGAACATGTTTACCTCGAAGTTAAACTAAGAATAAGTTCCCTAAAACTTGGAAGATATGTCAAATTTACACCTAGATATTATAGGCCATTTGAGACCCTAGGTAGGATAGGGACAATAGCATATCAACTTGCATTGCTTGATAATATTAAAGCATAAAATGTTTTTTGTGTTTCATTGATTAAGAAATATGTACATGATCATAACCATGTAATTGATTGGGTTGTAATCTACTTGGAACTAGAGGGAGAGTTCCAACAAAAGCCCCTATGCATCCTAGACAATAAAGTAACATTACTTTGGAACAAAGCCCTTGTACAAGTGAAGGTGTGATGGAAGCATTTTTTTCTAGATGAAGCCACATGGGAAATGGTGGATTCCATGAAAGAGGCATACCCAACCATGTTCCAAACTTAAAGTACTGTTGAAAAGTAAAGAAAAAAACCACCAAGGACGATGTTAATTCCAAGGGGGAGGGGAATGTAATATCTTGGTTTCAACCCCTTGGAAGTCTTAAACTTGATTATGTATATGTTGTAATTATTCTTTCCATTACTAGGTTTTGTTCCACACGATGATGTAGTTTCCAAGGTGGATTTGAAATACACATAAACATGAATAGTTTGAATTTAATAAAAGGTTCCATGTATAAATGAGGTACAACACGTAAGGGGATATGAGTCCATCATAGGGGAATGGTAAGGGGGTCTAAGGGAATTAACCTATGTCTCACAAACTTGTCATATCCTATTCACAACCCTCTTCCATGTGATTGTCCTATTTCCACTTTATCCTAATGTTTATGCTAATTAAATTAGGAGCCTGGTGAAATATTTAATTACTTCAAGTAATTATTTCCTACTCTCAAGCTTACCTCTTGTTAGAACATAAATCAAAATCTCGAATAAAATCCAAAATTTTGAATCATTTTTTAATTTGTTCTTGATTTTGTCATTTATCAATAAAATTTGGCTTTAGAATCACAATTTTATACACTAATAAAAAAAATTTTATCTTTTGACAAGGCAGATCAATCCTTAGCCATTAAACTTGATGCTTATCGAGATCGATGGTTCATGAGATTTCAAAGATTTAAAGGTGTGAAATGATTAATCAAAAGTGCAATTCATGTTTGAAGTTCCACTTCGGGACTTCATGCTTCGGCACTCTAAGCTCAAATGTTTAAAGGTCCTCTTAACCCCGAAGTCGCGAAGCTCTGGACTCCCAAAGTTCCAAAATATTATTTTATAAAGTAAAGTACTCGGCTACCATGTCCTATCCCACCTGGCATTATTTACACGTGGAGACATGTAGCATTCATTTTGGGCATTTTTGGACACATAATTTACACGTTTCAGGATTACATGTGTCACTCATGTTCTCACGACACGTCATTATATGTAACGTCATATTGCCACGTCACTCCATGAGACTGTCCTCCGGGATATCATATTATCAACGAATCCACGAAGTGTCAAAGTGTTGGAGTGTTGAAGTACCAAAGCGTCGGAGATTAAAGTTAAGACATGATTTATTAGGCACAATTAATGGTAAGCAATTACTTTGTAACTTCAGCCTTCAGGATAACTTTAACATTTATTTTTCAATAGTCCTGAACTCACGAAGCTCTGGAGTCCCGAAGTTATGAAGCATTGAAGACTTAAAAAGGAAAATAAATGGTTAATTAAAGTACATCTTAATTAAAGGATAATTAATCACTACGTGACTTTGACCTTCAGGAGATCTTTAGCATTCCCTATTCAAAGCCCCGAGCGTCGAAGTGTCGAAATACTTACTTTCACTAATCACGATTATTAAAGTAAATTAAACATGATTAGTGTGGAATATTTGAATAAAGTTCGTTGTTGTCAGGTAATAAATTTGCCATCTTTACCATTATTACTTTGTCATTCAAATTAATTAGTGATTGAATGTAGAATTAATTAGTGTCTTGTATTTTAATTTGATAAAGGATTAGAAATTTGTACCATTTATTCATTCGCATCCAGAATTTTATCTCGTCTCTGCATTCGTATTCATAAATCTTGTTTTCTTACAAGAGCTAATATTGTAGACGAAAAATCATGGCGCCACGCAAACCAACAAGAAGACAAGAGTCAAACCCAAATTCATATATTTATTTAGATACTACTGCTCACTTAACAGACAACATCAAATGATGGGCACGGGTTTATGAAACTAAAAGACGAGAAATCCATCCCTTCAGATGAATCAAGTGAGGGAAAAAATGTGTTAACTATAAATAAGCTCAAGTAGGTGGTCAAGTCAAAGCTTCATAAAGTCACAGCAATGCCAAAATTGTTTCATTATACAAACATGATATGTTGGGCTCTAGACCGTGTGGATATACCAACCAGAACCATCTACAACCATCAAAGGACTATTGTCTGCTCGTTTCGACCTGAGGGCATACAAGTAATGTATAAATTGTCCAGTAATCCCAAATATGCTTACAATACACCATTTGTGAAGAAATTTGACAAATATGAATGTAAAGATTATGACAGGACTGTCCATGATATAGTTAAAACTTGGTGGGGAAACGAAAACAAATTTAAAGCAAATAGTCATGGCATATATTCTACAACTTCTTGTGATGCACAAATTATGTACGTAGCTATGATGATTTGTAGACTGTATGGAAATAAAAACATGCACATTTCACTATAGATTGTGTTCTTATAATTCATGAAGTTGTAGAAGGTTTTACTTTTGATTGGGGAAAGTTGTTGTCTGATCATTTGGTCAAACAAATAAAGGTTTATACAACTCAAAAATATAAAGGTGAGCATGCTCCCTTTTATATGTCTGCATATATTATGGATGTTATATGTTTCAAATCCTCATTTCCTCTCATGAATTGGAACTGGACCCCAACAATCGATGAACCAATAAATATCTATCATTCCAAACTATAGGAGGAAAATGAAAAACATTGTTTTTATGAGATTTGCCACAATGTTGTTATTCCAATTCATGAAGTCTTATATGGTAATCCTCCTCCCATAATTTCTGAACAAATAATGGGGAATATAGGTGCAATTGTAGATTGGTATATTGAAAATAATTTATCTTATATCAAATATTTTCGTTTTCATGCATCTCCTCATGCTCTGCCCAGATTTCTACCAGATAGACTTGTATGTAGAGAGGTATCATATCAGATAGTTTCTGCAAGTATAACCAAAGAACTGAAGGTTGCAAAAAAAAGGGTATGACCATCCTATCCGATACAGGTTGGTATATTTTCATTGTCATATTTTGGACACGCTAAGGTTGAGGCTTCAACCTTAGATGATATTACATTGTCTACCATTGAATTCAAAAATCATGATCCACATAAAGTGGTGGAAAACCATTTGGTCCAATTCAATATGAAGAAATATTTTCATGAAGATTCACCTTTTGATGAGGTTTTCAAAGGAGAAAGATCATATGATGAAGTTATATCTAGGTTCCAGAATCTTCCTGGAAAAGAACAATCAGATTTTCTTAATTTCCAAAGGCGCAGGAGGAGTGGTTTTCCAAAGATTTTACAAGCATAGCAAAGTCTTACACATAATAGTGATCCAACTTCAAATGTGCTACCATCATCAAATCCCAAGCAACATGACTTGTTTGAGGTCAAAACCAAGGAAGTTGAAAAAAAACTAGAGATATCATCCAAGGACACAACACTGACAGAATCGGCTCTACCAGGTAAGACCTTACAAGAAACATTTTCAATGTTTGAAGCCTTTGTGAAGCATGGACATATGTTTCCTTAGATGACTTCAAACACTGAAACTCATGTAAAGGATGTTACTGCTAAAGGGGAGTCTATTGCACTTGCAATCCCCATCCCATTTTTGACTCTTATTGCAACAAGTTATGGGATACTTGGTTCAGAGGTAGTGAATGTAGATGATTTGACACCCATTGAACCAAAAGAAATGCCTTCATTAGATTTCTTCTTCAGTAAGAAAAGAAAAGCTATTGTACAAAGGGAAATCCAACAAAAAGGATGAATAATTACTAAAAGGTAAAAAATGATATATGATGGATAGGGATAGAGTGACCCTGAATTCGCAAGACAGGTAGTAGATTCTTTGGGGGCTTTTGCAACAAATAAATTATGGTTCGTAGCTAAATTGAGAGAGCATGTTGACGAAAAAATTCTTTTAACTGAGCAGTTGAAAAATGATTTGAGACAAACAAAGGTCATTTTTAGGGAGAAAGTCAATTCTGAACTAGCTCAGGTTAGACAAAATTATGATCAATAGATCAAAAAACCAAAAGAGAAACTGAGAACAAGTCTTCAAGATCATCACATGAGTAAGAATACCATTTCTCAGAGAGATGCATTCATAAGGCAATTACGAGCCTGAATAACTACAATTGAAAGTACAATAATTGATATCTTTGCCTTTAAGAAACAAGCTTTGCAGATCAATGAAGGATTGTAGATAGCCCAACATAATTTCTATGAAAGTTTGGACATTATCCAGAAGCATTATCATGTCATCAATAATTCATTTGAAAATTATTGTTGATAAAGAGAAAGAATCTGTCACTGCTAGATCCAAATTTCAAGAACTCGTAGTTTGGAAGCATAATCTCAATATACCAGGGCTTGTCACATTTTCATAAATTGAACAATTGAAAGGAGAAATGGCATTAAAATCTTGGGAGAATAGTCTCGAAGAAAGCAAAATATTAGCTAAAGAAGAAAAAGGTGCTTGTATAAATTCTCTTTTAGTCGTGGATGTAGAAATGACAGAAATTGATCTCGGTGATGTTCACTCTTCTATTGGTATAATTGAGGTTGAAAAAAGAAAGAAAAATTTGAAGAGAAATGATGCAAAATACTATATTTCAATCCAATCAAGTTAATTTGTAAGTTTTAAATGATCTTGTCGTCAAACAAAGTTTACAATATCAGAATACTCAATAGGCTATTGTAAACGTTCAAAAGAGTTTACCATTGGTACATAAAAAGGATTTTACCTTTGAATTGAATGCTAATACAGAGCCCCCCAAGTTTGTAGTTGCATTATTAGATTTTCATATGAAATACAAGGATCAACTGAAGTTAACTACATCTACGAGCAAATGAAGGAAGGATAAGCATTAATACAACCAACAAGCGATGAAGCTTCCAGAAGGAAGACAAATGTTCAAATATTTTGTAATATTTAGTTAGCCTAGATTTTATTATATTTTGAGATCTAGAAGTGTGGAAGTCTAACCAATTTTGGTTAAGACGATTTTGTACAAATAAACAGATTAGAGATATAATGAGGGATTTTTCTTTCCTTATGTAAAGAGAGACTTCTTAATACAAATCCCTACATAAAATACAAAGATTCTATTTCTCATTTCTCTAAGTTATGTGTTTTTTTGTGTGTTGTTAGTTTACCATAATCCATTTTCTTCACTCTATGTTGTTTAAGAAAGGAAAGACTCCAATTTAGTAATACATCTATTACAGCTCATCTAATTAGATGTTTATTCAGGTGTAGATTTTCCTTTGTTTTACTGTAAGTAAAAGTAGACATGTATCTGCATAAATAATCTCATCTTCATTCATCTCTTGAACATACATTTCATGTTTCTTCTATTGAAAATAAGGTAAGATTTATCAGTATTGGATACCTTGCTTTGTTTGTCAATTTTGTTTGCTATAAGTCTACTTTCCATCTCTTGATTATTGATAAAACTCAAAGGAAGGGATATTGCCTCTGTGTTTCTAAATCATTAGGTTATTGAAGTTTCATTTCAAGCTAAAGGTAGAAAAGCACTGTAAAAACAAATATTTTTAAACTTGGATGCCTGACATTATTATGTGAGCCCAGAGTAAATCTCAAGAACAACATCTTTTTGGCGTCGTTGCCGGGGAACGAAGAAATGAATTTATTTTCCCTGGGAGTATGGCAAGGATTAGTTTTGGTTCTTGAGGGTGAACATGAATCAAATACATGATTAGGCTCATTTTGATTCTCACATGGAGACTCCATTTTGGTAAAGTTAGCATTCAGACGAAATAATACCAGACAAAAGCCAAACAAGAAGCATATCACACTTGTCTCAGATCCTAACAAATTGCTCAAACCTAAAGGATATTTAAGGCAAACTTATGCTTCAGCGGGTAAGGTTTATCAACCAAAATATTCTCAAGTTAATGTTAAGATTTTGGCAGAAGAGAAAAGTTTAGTTGGGTTTAAAGAAACACAACAAATTAAATCTCCTTCCATAAAATCTTAACCTAGTACTCCATAAATTAAAGTAGAAAATCTAGAGATTGAGATCCCCGAAGTAAAATTATATGACTTAAAGGGTGAAAATTTTATAAATACACCTTTTTCTTCTGTAGACATTTATAACAGTGAGATTAAGGAAGAATCCTTAGTGCCTAACGTCGTTTACACTCAACATATCCTTAGTCTTCCTAAAGTAAGGATTTCTATCCCTGCAAATCTAGAAGAACTCCTTTTATACTCATGTACCTCTCTTATTACTTATCCCATCTACTCATCAGGTCGGTCTGAAAGACCAAGTACTAGTTCTCATTTTCCTTCTGAATTTGATTATTCATCCATATCACAAGATCCATCACCTTTTGATTACCTAGCCGGTCTCCATTATTATCTTCCCAAAGCAATCAAGGACTTGGCGCAACAATATTTCAAAATTTTTGATAATCTTCATTAAAGTCCTCGTATTTCATCTCCAAAACTTACAATGGAATGTGTAGGAGGAGGAGGTGGAGGTGGTGGACAAGCAAATCCCCCACCACCTCCCCCGAGGATATTTTCCAAAGTAGCTGCTAGATATGCTCATTTATCCCTTCCTGCAAATATGCATGAATTACCTGATAATTATATGAAAAGCTTGCCTAAATTTATGGGGGAAGGGGATTTAACAACCACTGAACATATGGCATTTTTTTATCAATTTGTTGATATACTTGGCATTGAGCATGAAGATGTTTACATGAGACTATTTGTACAAAATTTTGAGGGTCAAGTCAGAACCTGGTTTATGGGACTTCCTGCAAATTCCATACAACCTATGAGGATTTAGAAACTGCTTTCTTGAGACAGTTGGTGAGAAAAAAGATCACCTATATTATTTGGATAAACTTGGTGCTTTAAGGAAGAAGCCTTTTGAAAAAATTTCTGAATTTATCCAAAGATTTAATCAGTTGTATATTAAGATCCCAGTTGAGGTTAAGCCATCCCAACCACCTGCAAAAGTTACTTTTGCAGGGGCATTTGACTCTGACTTCGAATTACTTTTGAGGGAAAGAAGAGATACAACGTTAGCTAGGATGCAAGATGATTCTATCGAAATTAAATCTAATATGATAGCAACAGGAAAACTAAAAACAAAGGTTGAAGTTGGAATTAGGGAACCTAGAAAATTTAAAGAACAAGGACCTTTAGGTTCAGGGAGAAATACACAAGATGAAAAAAATGATGAAATGGCTAAAATCATTAAAGATTTATCCAATAAAATATCCAGAATGGACATGGATAAAGCTAAACCTAACACTTATGTTAGGAATCCAAATCAATTCAGAAGAAACCCAAATACAAATCCTCAATTTCAACAAAGACTACTTAAGAACGAGGATAAAAAAATTCAGGCTCCTTTCAAAACTAA
>JZKD02S0537885.1:113715-127613 GCA_000966675.3 Picea glauca
TGCAAATCTAGAAGAACACCTTTTATACTCATGTACCTCTCTTATTACTTCTCCCGTCTACTCATTAGGTCGGTCTAAAAGACCAAGTACTAGTTCTCATTTTCCTTCTGAATTTGATTATTCATCCATATCACAAGATCCATCACCTTTTGATTACCTAGCAGGTCTCCATTATTATCTTCTTGAAGCAATCAAGGACTTTGCGCAACAATATTTCGAAATATTTGATAATCTTCATTAAAGTCCTCGTATTTCATCTCCAAAACTTACAATGGCATGTGTAGGAGGAGGAGGTGGAGGTGGTGGACAAGTAAATCCCCCACCACCTCCCCCAAGGATCTTTGCCAAAGTAGCTACTAGATACGCTCCTTTATCCATTCCTGCAAATCTGCATGAATTACCTGATAATTATATGAAAAGATTGCCTAAATTTATGGGGGAAGGGGATTTAACAACCACTGAACATATGACATTTTTTGATCAATTTGTTGATATACTTGGCATTGAGCATGAAGATGTTTACATGAGACTATTTGTACAAAATTTTGAGGGTCAAGTCAAAACCTGGTTTATGGGACTTCCTGCAAATTCCATACAACCTATGAGGATTTAGAAACTGCTTACTTAAGACAGTGTGGTGAGAAAAAAGATCACCTATATTATTTGGATAAACTTGGTGCTTTAAGGAAGAAGCCTTCTGAAAAAATTTCTAAATTTATCCAAAGATTTAATCAGCTGTATAGTAAGATCCCAGTTGAGGTTAAGCCATCCCAACCACCTGCAAAAGTTACTTTTGCAGGGGCATTTGACTCTGACTTCGAATTACTTTTGAGGGAAAGAAGAGATACAATGTTAGATGGGATGCAAGATGATTCTATTGAATTCAAATCTAATATGATAGCATTAGGAAAACTAAAAACAAAGGCTGAAGTTGGAATTAGGGAACCTAGAAAATTTAAAGAACAAGGACCTTTAGGTTCAGGGAGAAATACACAAGATGAAAAAAATGATGAAATGGCTAAAATGATTAAAGATTTATCCAATAAAATATCCAGAATGGAGATGGATAAATATAAACCTGACACTTATGTTAGGAATCCAAATCAATTCAGAAGAAACCCAAATACAAATCCTCAATTTCAACAAAGACTACTTAAGAACGAGGATAAAAAAATTCAGGCTCCTTTCAAAACTAAGAATTTAATACAAGGAGATGAAGTTCAAGCATATGATGAATTAGATGAGGAAATGAACAATCTAAGGGATGATGATAGCGAACCTCATCTAACCCAACACGAATATGAACAATCTTTAAATTTTGGACAAATGCTTGATGAGGAAGATATTAATAACCTTGATGAACCTACCTCGCAATACAAAGATTTCATTGATTCGATATTGGCCAAGTTACATAATAAATATGATTTAAGGCCAAGAGACAAAATTGTTGTTACAAATCCACCAAAGAAGGTTTTGTTGCAGAATAAAGGAAATGAAGTTGTAGTCTTAAAACTATCAACCAAAACATCACCAGTTCAAACGAAACAGGTTGAAACAAAGGCAACACAAATTAAAAAACTGGAAAAGAAAGAAGCAAAAGTGCATACTAAAGAATTAGAGAAACCAGTTAGCACTTTTAATCTGGAAAATGAGCTAAATAAGATTAATATTCCATTACCTTTGATAGAACTCGCAAAGAATCTGGTATATAAAAAATAAATTTAAAAAGCCATAAATTTCTCGGACTCAGAGATTCAAGATGATGTGATTAATCTGTAGGATGAGTGTCCAACAATCATGTTTGGGCCTCATATTGAAACTAACAAATATTATGTGGCTCCATTTTACATCACTCTTACTGTAGATGATCATTTTCTACATAATTGTATGCTAGAATTAGGTGCTTCACACATTCTGATGACAAAGATAATAATGGATAAATTGAGCTTACAAATTACCAAACCTTATCAAGACCTATATTATTTTGATTCTAGGAAAGTTAAGTGTTTGGGTATGATAAAGGATTTAGTTGTAAATTTGGCCCAAATCCTAGTCAAAGTGTTCTCATGGATGTGGTAGTAGTTGATGTACCTGCAAAGTATGGCATGCTTTTATCAAGATCTTAGGGTGCTAAACTAGGAGGATCATCACAATTAGATATGATGTATGCCACAATTCCTATTTTTGGTGGGCGGTTTACAAGATTGTACAGAGAGACAAGACTGGTTTGTACTGTAAGTGATCCACAAAATCCTAATAATTATCTAGTCTATGTTGTCAATCAATATTTAGGAAATTGTATATTATCTATTGATGATTATTTTGAAACTTGTACAAAGAATGAAAATGAAAAAATTAAAACTCCTGAAGGAAATGTAAATATTAGAGAAGGAATGTGGAAAATGTATTTTGATGGTGCCTCTTCGTGGGAAGGAACATGAGATGGAATATTATTTGTGGCACCAAATGATGAGTATTACATTCCATTTTCTTATAGATTACAATTTGATATCGATTACACAAATAATGTATGAGAATATGAAGCTTTGATTTTAGGATTAGAAGCTGCTATAAAGCTCAAAATTAAACACTTGATAGTATATGGGGATGTTGAGCTTATTGTTAAACAGATAATACAAGAATATCAAGCTAGACATCCTAGAATGAGATCCTATCGATGTTGTGCATGGGATTTTATTGAAATTCTTTTCCTATCTTTTAACATTCATGTTATTCCTAGATTATATAATCAACAAGTTGATTTGTTGGTTAAAGATGGAAGTACTTTCATACCACCTACTGTTTTGAAATTGAAATATCATATCGATATGAGACATAACCCTTCAATACATGATAATGTTCACTATTGGCAAATATTTGAGGATGATGAACAGATAAAGCAATTTCTTGAAATGGTAGATGAACTTTCTGAAACGCATATTGATCAAGAAAATCAAAATGATCCAGCTTGGATTATACAAGAAGGAGAAACTCAAGAGAAGTTTAAAGACACAATTGAAAATCATAAGATGCTTCTGTTAAAAAACAATGAGATTCCAAAAGGGCTCATTCCTTTAGAAAGATTGTTTGATCAAAATGATATCCCTTTGAAATCTAATTTGCAGCCTCAACCAGAAGAAGTTCAAGATTGTAATATTCGTTCTAATGAAAATCCAAATCTTGTAAAGTTGTCTAAATATATTCCCATTGAACTGAAGAAAAAATATGTTGAATTTCTTAAGGAATATAAATATGTTTTTTCATGGTCCTATGAAGATATGAAAACTTATGATACTTCTATTACATAGCATAAGATTCCTTTAAAACTAGGTGTCAAGCCTTTAAAAAAAAATCTTAGACAGATTAATCTTATTCTTTTGACTGTAATAGAAAGGGAGGTTAAGAAACTTCTGGATGCAAAAATTATCGTGCCACTTAGATACTCTGAATGGGTAGCTAATCTGGTTCCTGTCAGAAAGAAAAACGGGGAGATAAGATTATGTGTAGATTTTAGAAATCTAAATCGATCTTCGTTAAAAGACAATTACCCTCTTCCGAAAATGGATCATATTCTTGAAAGGGTAGTTGGGGAAAATATAATTTGTATGATTGATGGATTTTTAGGGTATAATCAAATAGTTTTCCATGAAGATGATAAAGAAAAGACTGCATTTACTACTCCATGTGGAATGTCTATTTGGTTTGATGAATGCAGGTGCAACTTTTCAAAGAACCATGGATATAACTTTTGTTGGTGAGAGAGACAAAATTGGTGTTATTTATTTGGATGATTTGACAATTTTTTCTAATTCTGATGTAGAACATTTGAAACACCTCAGACAAACTTTTGATAAATGCAGAAAATTTGTTTTGTCTCTAAATCCCAAGAAATCTCATTTTTCCATGCAAGAAGGGAAGTTGTTCGGTCATATTGTATCAAAAGATGGGATTAAAGTTAATCCAAAAAGAGTTGAAGCCATCGATAAGATTAATATACCAATAAATAAAAAATAAATTCAATCGTTTTTAGGAAGAATCAATTTCTTGAGAAGATTTATTCCAAATTTTGTTGAAATTGTTAAATTGATCACAGATATGATGAAGAAAGATAACAAGGTGAAATGGACAGCGAAAGATAAGGTATCTTTTCAATGAGTCAAAAAAAGCTATAGGAGAAGCACCAGTGTTGGTAAGTCCAGATTATTCAAAGGAGTTTTTAATAGTTTCTTTTGCATCCGAACATACTATTGCAACAATACTTTTACAGAAAAATAATGATGGATTTGAACAACCTATTTCCTTTTTTAGTAAAAGCCTCAGAGATGTAGTGTTGAAATGTGATATTTTAGAAAAATGGGCTTATGATATGGTTAAAGCACTTGAAGTTTTCAGGACATATGTATTACATTCCAAAGTGATAGCATATGTACCCACCAGTATAGTCAAAGACATCTTAATACAAACTGATAGTGATGGAAGAAGAGGCAGGTGGTTGGAAAAATTCAAGAATATGATATAGAAGTCAAACCAACCAAATTGGTAAAAGGACAGGGTTTGGAAAAACTATTTGTTGAATCAAATCTTAGAGCTCTTAAAATAAATCACTTTGATTCTAAAAATTCTCTACCAGATATTGAAGAAATTGTTGATCAAGTGCCAACAACTGAAATAGATGACAAATTCTCTTCCTCTTCTTGGTATAACAACATAGTGTCATACCTTCTTACTCTTCAACACCCTGCTGATATGACTCCTGCCAAGGCAAGAGCATTAAAATTACAGGCAATCAAATATTGCATTGTTGATGCTAAGCTATATTGGAAAGATCCTTTGGGTTTCTTATTAAGTTTCCTAACAGAGTCTGAAACAAAAGGTGTTATTGATGAATTTCACAAAGGCATATGTGGAGGACACCATGCTTGACTAGCAACAACTTACAAAATCCTAAGGGTGGGATATTATTAGCCAAAATTGTTCACTGATGTAAATTCAAGGGTTAGAGCTTGTAGACAATGCCAACTTTTTGTTGGAAAGCAAAACCTTCCTGCCTTACCTTTAGTTCCTATCAAAGTTGAAGCTCATTTCCAACAATAGGGCATAGATTTCATCGGAGAGATTCACCCCCAATCCAATGCCCAACACAAATGAATTTTAACTGCCACTGATTATTTTTCCAAGTGGGTAGAGGCTATTCCAACCTAGAATGTTACAGACTCAGTGGTAATAAATTTATTGGAAGAAAATATTTTAGCAAGATTTGGTTGCCCAACAAAAATAATCACAGACAATGCACAAGCTTTTAAATATGTTGCTATGATAAACTTTCGTCAAAAATATAATATTATTTTGGGTCATTCTACATCATATTATCCTTAAGGGAATGGTCTTGAAGAATCTTCTAATAAAATTTTAATGAGGATAATTAAGAAAGTTCTGACAGAAAATAAGAAAGCTTGGCATATACATTTAAAATATGGTCTGTGGGAAAACATAATTTGCACCAAGAAATCAATTTCCATGTCACCTTTTCAATTAGTGTATGGCATAGATGTTATTTTACCTATTAATCGTGCTCTTCCTGTGATGAAATTATGGCAGGACACTAATGAAGAACCAAGTGATTTGACAAGAAGGATCAATCAAATAATTGAGGTACAACAGAATAGGGAAGAATTTGATGCAAAGCTTCAAACGTATCAAGACAAATTGAAGGCTATCTTTGATAAGAAAACCAAAGACATATAATTTCTTCCTGGAGATTTAGTTCTAAAGTGGGAAGCTAGAAAAAAATATGTTGGAAAACATGGCAGATTTGATCATCTTTGGTTTGGTCCTTTCAATATTGCAGCAGTCAAAGGGAGAGATTCTTTGTCTCTCGAAAAATCTAAATGGAGAGATTCTTGATTCCCCTATTAATGGGCATTACTTAAAGCATTTCATGTAGTAGTTTAGTTTTAAATTTCTAGTTTTAGTTTCCCATTATACATACCAGCGTGGATTGGATTTACATTGGCATTTAAATTTCATTTCTCTTTTTAAATCCCCGATTGGGTTAAGAAATCATTAGTTATGATCTACAATCCAATTAAGGATATTTAATTGTTTTGATTGCTAAATAAGTTTATGTAAATATTTTTCAGAAAATGATCTTTTTCGATTTTTCATAAAATTAAAAAAGGAAAATAAGTTATTTTTTAATCACGAATCATTTTCTACTTTTTAGTAAATAAAACAATAGTTTCTTTTGGCAGAAGAACAGTTGAAGATTTCATTAGAGAAAGTATAGCTGTGAAAAATCATTACAGAGTTGGATACAAAAAAGTTCAAAACTGGAAAAAAATTCTATAGTAATTGCCTACATCTTTGTATCTTAATCCTTCAAAAGTTTGTCAATTTTCATAGCTACAAGAAACAAATAAAAAAATAACATGGTAACCTATCATTGGCTACTAATGGGGATTGTATCTTCTACATGTTTTCCTTCCACTTCTTTGACCGGATTGTCCAAATGTTGAATGTCTACATTCACTAGGAGCTCCAATTGTTGAAACTCTTCAATGTTCTAATTTTCTATTTCGGGACTTGGCATAAGATCAGCTAGGGGAGAATTATTCCTGGGAAAGGGGGATGATGTTATTGAAGATATGGACCCGACATATCCTACAGGAACAAAGATTGGTGGTTGTTGCCTTTGCAGTTGTCTTAACTGTTGACGATGGGATCTTAACCACATTGATTCTGACTAATAACTCCCATTACCATTGCCAATTCTTCACAATGTCGCAATTCCTATGACTAGAGCCACTAGTGAAGTTGATCATTCAAATTTTGAAGCTCTTGGATTGTTTTTTCTGCCCCCGAACTTGTTCATAAAGGGTATGAATTGCACAGTTGAAGCACTCACAATCATCACGGTTGTGGCTCATCTTTCTATTTGCTATTGGATTCTATGGAATAAGATGATGAATAGGATTAATTCCTCTTAAAAATTCAAGCGAAATCTAGTAAATACTTCTGATCATTTGTCTCCTTTCTATTTTGATTAAGTACGTAAGACCTTTTCATAACAGATGCAAGGGATAATTCCCATGAATTGAGAGATAGCCTCATTATTGAATGATAAGACTGGAGAGGCAGCAGAGAGGAGGTCTGTAACGTCATTTTCATTGGGTCTGTGATCATCACTGGTACGAAACATAGAGGATAATCATATGAAAAATGTTGAAAGGTAGGAATATTGTTGCGAGATAGATTGAAGCGAGAGTCTAGATTTGACAGAGAAAATCGTGTGAAGTATTGTTTGTACACTTGAGCTAATGAGAACTTTTCATGTCACCCCTAACGTTAGTGTTACTGGCAAATAAAGTTTTCTTTCTTATTTATTCATATTAATCTTTGTAGAAATGATAAACTTAGCCAATATTAGAAAATTAAAGCATGTTATTTTAACAAGACTGGCAAAGATCTTATTCATTTCTCGATTCTAATTGAAAGGCATATCTAGGCTAATCCTAGTAAATTTAGCTTTAATATTAGATTATAACTAATGAGTTTTCTCAAGGTTCATCCTTAACAAATAAATTCTTTCCAAATATAGTTTACCTATAGGTGAAGGTATACTTAGAATTGAAAGAAAACTAATCTCAAAGTATTCTTAAAATTGTAGACAACCAACTTTACATTAGATCAAAAACGGATTTCATCCCTTGTATCTTAGATACATTGATTTCCCCCACTTTAAAGTAATAAAATTAAATAAGACAGATGGTGAAAGAAAATTCATAAAACAATTTCCCCTATATTTTCCAAATAGAGATGATGAAAGAAAATCCATACAATGATTGCCCTCATCTCAATCAATTGAAAGCATGTTTTTGAAGTGGTGAAAGAAAATTCAATTTAGGGGGATATAGATAACTTCACCAGGGTACTGAACACGCTTGCTGGCACTAAAGCAATATCTATGATGTTTGTAAGGTTGTCTGGCATATCTTCATTACATATTATGTTATTTAGTTCTTTTTCAATGATAATTATGCCTTGATCCAATTAGGTTTCCTTAATAAGATCCACATAACATCTTTATAACCTCGAGATAAAACTTACTTAGTAAAAAGTCTAATATTCTAGCTAAATTTAGTTTGATTATCGTGGATAATTCTTGAGTAAATTTTTATTAGCTTGACTTGAGATTTATTACTAAGCATGTTCTAAATTTTTATATATGGTTATTTTGTTACTTCTATATATGATTAAATCTCTAAAGGAAAGAAAATATTTAGTTCAGTAAAAATCAATAATGACTCCATTTACCCAATAAAGGCACTTGGTTTACTGTTCTTTAGTGCCTCGCATGGAGCCACAATCCCCAATTGGAGCCTATGTTAGAACATAAATCAAATTTTCAAATAAAATCCAAAATTTTGAATCCTTTTTTAATTTGTTCATGATTTTGTCATTTAGCAATAAAATTTAGCTTTGGAATCACAATTTTATACACTAATAATTTTATTTTTTTATGTTTTGACAGGGTGGATAAATCCTTAGTCGTTAAACCTAATGCTTATCGAGATCGACGGTTGACAGGATTGTATAGATTTAAAACCATGAAATGATTAATCAAAAGTGCAATTCCCGTTTGAAGATCCACTTTGGGACTTCGTGCTTCGACACTCTAAGCTCAAACGTTTAAATGTCCTCTTAAACCTGAAGTCGCGAAGCTCTAGAGTCACGAAGTTCCAAAATATTGTTTTATAAAGTAAAGTACTCGATTGACGTGTCCTATGCCACCTGACATTCTTTACACGTGGAGACATGTAACACTCATTTTGGGCATTTTTGTACCCAAAATTTGCACGTTTCAGGATGATACATGTCACTCATGTTCTCACGAAACGTCATCATATGTGACATCATCCTTCCATGTCACTCTAAGAGATTGTCCTCTGTGATATCATATTATCAACGAATCCACGAAGTGCTAGAGTGTCAGAGTACCAAAGCGTCATAGATTAAAGGTTAAGACATGATTTATTAGGAGAAATTAACGGTAAGTAATTAATTCGCAGCTTCGACCTTTGGGATAACTTTAACATTTCTATTGCGATGGTCCCAAAGTCACAAATCTTTGGAGTCCTGAAGTTCCGAAGCGTTGAAGGCTTAAAAAGGCAAAGAAATAATTAATTAAAGTACATCTTAATTAAAGGATAATTAATCACTTCATGACTTCGGCCTTCGGGAGATGTTTAACATTCCCTATTCAAATCCCTGAATGTCGAAGTGTCAAAATACTTACTTTCACTAATCATGATTATTAAAGAAAATTAAACATGATTGGTGTGAAATATTTGAATAAATTTTGTTGTCGTCAGGTAATAAATTCACCAGCTTTACCATGATTACTTTGTCATTCAAATTAATTAGTGATTGAATGTAGAATTAATTAGTGTCTTGTATTTTTATTTGATAAAGAATTTGAAATCTGTATCATTTCTCCATTTGCATCCAGAAATTTATCTCATCTCTACATTCGTATTCATAAATCTTGTTTTCTTACATGAGCTAATATTGTAGACAACAAATCATGATGTCACGCAAAGCAATAAGAAGACAAGATCTGTCTGTAGAAGAGCTGCACCCAAATTCAGATATTTATTCATATATTATTGCTCGCCTAACAAACAACATCAAATCATGGGCGCATGTTTATGAAATCCTGGAAGATGAGAAATCCATCCCTTCAGGTGAATCAAGCGAGGGCGAAGATGTGTTAACTATAAATAAGCTCAAGGAGGTGGCCAAGTCAGAGCTTCATAAAGTCGCAGCAAGGCCAAAATTGTTGCCCTATATAGACATGATACATTGGGCTCTAGACCATGTGTATATACCGACCAAAACCATCTACAACCATCAAAGGACTATTATTGGCTCGTTTCAACCCGAGGACATCTAGGTAATGTATAAATTGTCCAGTAATCCCAAATATGTTTACAATGCACCATTTGTGAACAAATTGAGAAAGATGAATGTACATATTATGACAAGACTGTCCATGATATAGTTAAAACTTGGTGGGGAAATGAAAACAAATTTAAAGCAGATAGTCATGGCATATATTCTACAACTTCTTGTTATGCACACATTGTGTACATAGTTATGATGCTTTGTAGGTTGTATGGAAAGAAAAACCATGTACCTTTCACTATAGATTGGGTCCTTATCATTCATGAAGTTTCAGAAGGTTTTACTTTTGATTGGGGAAAGTTTTTGTATGATAATTGGGTCAAACAAATAGATGTTTATACAACTCAAAAATTTAAAAGAGAGCATGATCCCTTTTATATGTCTGCATATATTATGGATGCTATATGTTTCAAAACCCCATTTCCTCCGATGAATTGGAACTAGACCCCAACATTCGTTGAACCAATACATCTATATCATTCCCAACTATGGGAGGAAAATGCAAAAGATTGTTTTTATGAGATTTGTCACAATGTTGTTATTCCAATTCATGAAGTCCTATATGGTAATCTGTCTCCCAAGATTTCTGAACAAATAATGGGGAATCTAGGTGCAATTGCAAACTGGTATATTGAAGATAATTTCTCTTATATCAGAGTTTTTGGTTGTCATGCATCATGCTCTCCCCAGATTTCGACCAGATAGACTTATCTGCAGAGAGGTAGCATATCAAACAATTTCAGCAGGTGTAACCAAAGAACTGAAGGATGCATAGAAAAAGGTATGTCCATCCTATTCGATACATGTTGGTGTGACGTCCCCTCTGTTACGACATCAATATAGGTGAGTACAATAATGGTAATTTTTTTTTTCTTTTAAAACATCATTTAAAATAAGTGGTATGCAACAATTGCATAGATCAAAGATTCACATTTTATTCTCATCTACCTCACTACATGGAAAGAATCAAATACAACATCAATGTTACTAAAATATTACTCACATCATGTAAATATAACAATAGGTTTCTACCCCGCCCAACCTACCCTGCAAGGTTAGGACCTCCAAGACACATAATCAACGCTCAAGTCCAGGATTCATTCGAATGATTTTGACCATTTAAGGTCTCAGGACTAGCGGTTGTTCTGAGGAACATGGAAGTATATATTCCCATAACCAACTCTAATATAGACTCAAGACTAAATATAATGGTAAGATACTTAATCATAACTCAATTCAACTGATTCAATGACTCATTATTCTAGACAAAAGTTTTCCTTCCCTTCAAATTGTTGAAATTACTAATACAACTGAGAGGGGGGGGCGAATCAATTGTCTTTGAGCTTAAACAATATTAAGTCTATTAAAACATTCTCAATTTTTCTTCAAGTGATCATCAACATTATACAGCATATGGATAGTAAAAGTAAAAGACATCAGTCACACATAAGATATACACAGAGACAGATTTTCACGAGAAAACCCATAAAGGGAGAAAACCTCTTCTTCTTCAAAATGATAGGCAGTCTTTTAAGTTTTGTACATCATCTTTAATTAAGCACCAACTCAATGTGAGGCACTACCTCTATTTTACAAGCTACAACTTGTTTGAGAGCACCAACTCTCTGGTTTCTCTAGCACCCACTAGAAGGAAGCACCAACTCCCTGGTTTCTCTAGCACCCACTAGAAGGAAGCACCAACTCCCTGGTTTCTCTAGCACCCACTAGAAGGAAGCACCAACTCCCTGGTTTCTCTAGCACCCACTAGAAGGAAGCACCAACTCCCTATATGTTCCAGCACCAACTGGATGGAAGCACCAACTTCCAGTTACATAGGCTCCAACCTGTATAACAAAGAACACTTGTTCTCCCTTGCACCACCCTGCCACCCTGGTTTCTCTGGCTGCAACCAGATGGAAGCTACAACTTCATGTGTTCAAGCTCCCACTTGAACCTCTGAGGAAAATAGTCCTCACGGGCACCTCCCAACCTCCCTAGAACATAAATGAACATATAAACATTCAACGACACAGATACATCAATTCTTACCAATCTTTCTTTGTTCTGTACATCTGGTCATCTTCTAACTGTTCTACAATTCATTTCTTCCTCTGTCTATTTAGCAGGTCTGCTCTGCATCAACTTGTTCTGTCATTCTACTCTTCTTCAACTTGTTTTGTTATTCTTCTCTTCTTCAACTTGTTCTGTTATTCTTCTCTGTGTTTCATCTCACACTACACACATGCTCAATCTCATACTGCGCATCATCTCATCTTCCTTTTCTTACAGTTTCATTATTTTCTCATGCAAAACAACAAACCTCACGTTGTCTGTCTCATTTTCTTTTATACACACCCACGACGGTTCAACTTCCCATCTCCTTAAGCAAAAAGAGGACAACTGTCTCAGCAACTGAAATGCCAACTAATCGGCAATCATGAATCTGTTTCGCTAACAGATTCGAAAATGAGGAGTTAACTGTGAGAGAGTACAGTAACCCTCCGATCAACACTTGATCTGATGGTTCAGATCATTCCGCGATATCGCATATCGCGATTTCGACATTCTTGATGTTCAATGTTCTTGTCACTTCCAAATCCCGATCCACGAAGTTCCGATACAGAACTTTTCTTCACTAGCTCCTTCCCGAATATGACTATGGTCATAACCAAGCGCCTATGCAAAAAGCACTTTTGCGATTTCTCATTTCGTGATTTTTGACACTATGCTCTGTTGACCCCAAGTCAGCGAAATTTCAATCACTTGCCACATGTCCTGTGATTCAATGGTCCACATGTGATCTTGATTCAATGGCTACGATTGAATCGCGATTTCACGATTTCAGCGTTCTTCTTGCATTGGGTTCTTTGCCTCTCCATGTCATGATTCGCGAAACTCCGATATGGAGTTAAATTAGCGGTCTAGATCTGATCTCTATTCAACGACTGTGATTGAATCGCAATTTTGCATATCGCAAAATCGACATTCTTGTTGCATTGTTTCTTTGACATCTCCAACACGTGATCCTCGAAACTCCGACATGGACTGGAATCAACGGTCCAGATCAAAGCTTGATTTGACGGCTTAGATTACATTGCGATTTTGCATTTTGTGATATCGGGATTCCTGATGTTAATAATCTTTGGCATGTCCAACTCACGATCCTCGAAACTCTGACACGGACTGGAATCAACGGTCCAGTTTCAACATTGATCTGATGGCTCAGATGAAGCCGTGATTTTGCATATCGCAATTACGCCCACTTCTCCTTGTACCTTAAAGGACGTGTGGGTTCTTCTTGATCCAACGGTGGTTGGATCCTACGCTTGGATCTAACGCCTGAGATATGTCCTCCTCTTCAACGATCTTATCTTGTCTACATTCAGATCTTGCCTGGTTGTGTTGCCTCCGATCATTCGCCTTCGATCATTCGACCTTCCTGAACTTATCTTTTGTTTGCCTTTCGATTACAAACTTCCTGTGTTCATGCCAACTTCACTGCTGTACTTGCCATTAATGACAAGCATTCGTTGTCTGTTAAATATTTTCCAACAATATCCCCCTTTGGCATTGATGGCAACACAAGCACCCACATGCATTCGGATCTCCTCTCCCAAACTCTTTTCTCTCCCTTTGACATCAATGTCAAAGAAAAAACATTCTTCCCCTGATCTGTTGAAAAACATACTCCCCCTGTCAACTATAAGCATCTTGGAAATACACCAGATATTCAAAAAGTACTCCCCCTGACCAAGTGAACAGATTAGACACAAGAGATTATAACCCCCAAAGTTTGACGAAGATATCCAAAAGGGGTCGTTGCTAATGGTTTAGTAAAGATATCAACAATCTATTATGTAGAAGGTATATAATTCAGTTGAACAATTATGTTTGTAACTTGTTCTCTGAGAAAATGGTACTTGATTGGAATATGC
>JZKD02S0537885.1:132888-148296 GCA_000966675.3 Picea glauca
ATAACAGAGAACACTTGTTCTCCCTTGCACCACCCTGCCACCCTGGTTTCTCTGGCTGCAACCAGATGGAAGCTACAACTTCCTGTGTTCAAGCTCCCACTTGAACCTCTGAGGATAATAGTCCTCCCAAGCACCTCCCAACCTCCCTAGAACATAAATGAACATATAAACATTCAACTACATAGATACATCCATTCTTACCAATCTTTCTTTGTTCTGTACATCTGGTCATCTTCTAACTGTTCTGCAATTCATTTCTTCCTCTGTCTATTTAGCAGGTTTGCTCTGCATCAACTTGTTCTGTCATTCTGCTCTTCTTCAACTTGTTTTGTTATTCTGCTCTTCTTCAACTTGTTTTGTTATTCTGCTCTGTGTTTCATCTCACACTGCACATATGCTCAATCTCATACTGTGCATCATCTCATCTTCCTTTTCTTATAGTTTCATTCTTTTCTCGTGCAGAACAACAAACTTCACGCTGTCTGTCTCATTTTCTTTTATACACACCCATGGCGGTTCAACTTCCCATCTCCTTAAGAAAAAAGAGGACAATTTTCTCAGCAACTAAAGCGCCAACTAATCGGCAATCATGAGTCTGTTTCGTTAACAAATTCGAAAATAAGGAGTTAATTGTGAGAGAGTATAGTAACCCTCCGATCAACACTTGATCTGACGGTTTAGATCATTCTGCAATATCGCATATCGCGATTTCGACATTCCTGATGTTCAATGTTCTTGTCACTTCCAAATCCCGATCCACGAAGTTCCGATACAGAACTTTTCTGCACTAGCTCCTTCCCGAATATGACTATGGTCATAACCAAGCGCCTATGCAAAAAGCGCTTTCGCGATTTCTCATTTCGTGATTTTCGACACTATGCTCTGTTGACCCCAAGTCAGCGAAATTTCGATCACTTGCCATATGTCCTGTGATTCGATGGTCCAGATGTGATCTTGATTCAATGGCTATGATTGAATCACGATTTCGCGATTTCGGCATTCTTCTTGCATTGGGTTCTTTGCCTCTTCATGTCGTGATTCGCGAAACTCCGATATGGAGTTAAATCAGCGGTCCAGATCTGATCTCTATTCAACGACTGCGATTGAATCGCAATTTCGCATATCGCAAAATCGACATTATTGTTGCATTGTTTCTTTGACATCTCCAACACGCGATCCTCGAAACTCCTACATGGAATGGAATCAACTGTCCAGATCAAAGCTTGATCTGACGGCTCAGATTACATCGCAATTTTGCATATCGTGATATTGGGATTCCTGATGTTAATAATCTTTGGCATGTCCAACTCGCGATCCTCGAAACTCCGACACGGACTGGAATCACGGTCCAGTTTCAACCTTGATCTGACGGCTCAGATGAAGTCGTGATTTTGCATATCGCAATTACGCCCACTTCTCCTTGTACCTTAAAGGACGTGCGGGTTCTTCTTGATCCAATGGTGGTCGGATCCTGCGCTTGGATCTAATGCCTGAGATCTTTCCTCCTCTTCAACGATCTCTTATTGTCTACATTCAGAGCTTGCCTGGTTGCATTGCCTTCGATCATTCGCCTTCGATCATTCGACCTTCCTGAACTCATCTTTTGTTTGCCTGTCGATTACAAACTTCCTGTTCATGCCAACTTCACTGTTGTACTTGCCATCAATGACAAGCATTCGTTGTATGTTAAATATTTGCCAACACAAATTACAAGAAACAATAATATTTCATCATCTAGATAATATGCCTTCTCTTTAAAAATTCCATTATATAATTAATTATTCTTCACCATCTAGATAATTTATTATTTCTCCTTCGGAATACCACATATAATTTGTACGCAAAATTTTAAACAAAAAATTCCTCCCTTAAGGAATACAAGAAAACAAATAATTATTCCTTATCTAGATGAATGTACCTTCTTTATAAGAATACAAATTTAATTAATGTTCACTATCTAGACAATTTACCTTCTCTTTTAAGAATACCACATAAGATTATATTCAACATTTAACAAATCTTCTTCCCTTAAGAATACAAGTAAACAATCAATATTCATTATCTAGGAAAAATCATCATCAAAATTACAAGGATAACCTAAAATAATTCCATAATCAATTCTTATTTACAACTAAAAGGGAAGTACATTATACCAATTATCTTAATCACTAGCTCAAAATGTATTTCTAAAGCATTCTAATATAAGGGTTTTTTTGAACTAAGTACCCTTCTACAATTGTAAGGATTTAATAGTCGTTAAACATAATTTTGTGAAGTCTTCACTATGGGGTTTATCAAGTACATACAATATAGGTCTAACAACTTTTGTAGAGTATGAAGATATCGACAGCTACAAGGTGTCGATTTCCTCCAGCGGGTAAGATAACAAATTGGATAAGGAGATGTTAACTGATGTTTTCTTTTTATATATATTTTAGATATTAACTTTTAGTCCTTATCACGCATTCCAGAATAACAATTATTTTTCCTCAAACAATAATAAAGTTTTCTTAACAAAATCGAAGGGTGTTACGAATTACCAAGGATGAGAATTCCTTAACTTGAGATTACTTGATGATAAGGAAAGCTTGACGAGTTAGTGACTAAGATGACCACCCAAATATTTGTATGCTCGGATGAACTGACTCAACCTGGAAAGGTTCTACTAGTGATCTCGAGAGATACAATTCTTATAATGTCAGAATCAACGTACAATTCTTATAATGTCAGAATCAACGTGCAATTAAAATGCCCAGAAATCAAGTTAATAAACGACGATCATGACGACTTCAAGTTCAAAGTTTGCAATGAAATACAACGACTATAGAATATCAAATCTTCGGATAGTAAATTTGTTTTGAAGTGACTCTAATCATCAATTAAATAAACAACAAATCTTAAGGAGATTTTAGCGTTAGGGTAGAAGTTTTAGTTCCAGCGCTCATATGTAAATGAAGATAGAGATACAATTAAATTTGCAGTGACCCTAAAATCTCTAAGTTACAGAGTAACCATTTAAATTTTCCAGTGACTAAAATCTCTAAGTTACAGAGTAACCATTTGGCCCAATTCAATATGAAGAAATATTTTCATGAAGATTCACTTTTGATGAGGTTTTCAAAGGACCAAGATCATATCATGAAGTTATATCCAGATTCTAGAATCTTCCTGGCAAAGAACAATCAAATTTTCTTAATTTCCAAAGGCACGAGAGGGGTGGTTTTCCAAATGTTTTACAAGCAAAGCAAAGTATTACTCATAATGGTAAACCAACTTCAAAAGTTATACCATCATCCAATCTCAAGCAATATGAATTTCCTAAGGTCAAAACCAAGGAAGTTGAAAAAACACCAAAGATGGCATCCAAGGACACAACACTGACATAAACAACTCTACCAGGTAAGACCTTACAAGAAACATTTGTAATGTTTGAAGCCTTTATGAAGCATCGACATATGTTTCCTCGGATGACTTCAAACACTGAAACTCCTGTAAAGGATGTTACTGCTCAAGGAGATTGTACTACATTTGCAATCCCCATCCCATCTTTAACACCTATTGCAACAAGTTATGGGATACTTGGTTCAGAGGTAGTGAATGTAGATGATTTGACACCCATTGAACCAGAAGAAATGCATTCATTAGATTTCTTCTTCAGTAAGAAAAGAAAAGATATTGTACGAAGGGAAATCCAACAAAAAGGAGGAATAATTACTAAAAGGCAAAAATTGATATATGATGGACAGGGACAGAGTGACCCTGAATTCGCAAGACGAGTAGCAGATTCTCTGGGGGATTTTGCAATGGATAACTTATGGCCCGTAGATAAATTGAGAGAGAAACTTGACGAGAAAAATCTTTTAATTGAGTAGTTGCAAAACGATTTGAGAAAAAGAGAGGTCATTTTTAGGGAGAAAGTCAATTCTAAACTAGCTCAAGTCAGACAAAATTATGGTCAGTAAATCAAATATCTAGAAGAGAAACTGAGAACAAGTCTTCAAGATCAGCACATGAGTAAGAATACCATTTCTCGAAGAGATGCATTCATAAGGCAATTACAAGCTCTAATTACTACAATTGAAAGTACAGTAATTGATATCTTTGCCTTTAAGAAACAAGCCTTGGAGATCAAAGAAGGATTGTAGATAGCCCAACATAATTTCTATGAAAGTTTGGACATTATCCAGAAGCATTATCATGCTATCAATAATTCATTGCAAATTATTGATGATAAAGAAAAAGAATCTATCACTGCCAGATCAAAATTTCAAGAACTCAATGTTTGGAAGCAGAATCTCAATATACCAAGGCTTTCTCCATTTTCAGAAATTGAATAGTTGAAAGGAGAAATGGCATTAAAAGCTTGGGAGAATAGTCTTGAAGAAAGCAAAAGATTAACTAAAGAAGCAAAAGTTGCTTGTCTAAATGCCCTTTTAGCTGTGGATTAGAAGTGCTAGAAATTGATCTCGGTGATGTTCACTCTTCTATTGGGATAATTGAGGTTCAAAAAAGAAAGGAAAATTTGAAGAAAAACATGGAAAGGATTTAAAATACTATATTGCAAGCTAATCAAGTTAGTTTGCAATTTTTAAATGATCTTCTCGCCAAACAAAGTTTACAATATCAGAATACTCAGGAGATTGTTGTAAACATTCAAAAGAGTTTACCATTGGTACATAAAAAGGTTTTTACCTTTGAATTAAATGCTAATACAAAGCCCCCCAAGGTCATAGTTGCATTATTAGATTTGCATATGCAATACAAGGATCAACTGAAGACAACTACATCTACGATCAAATGAAGGAAGGGTAAGCCTTAATACAACCAGCAAGCGATGAAGCTTCCAAAAGGAAGACAAATGTTCAAATATTTTGTAATATTTAGTTAGCCTAGATTTTATTTTATTTTAAGATCTAGAAGTGTGGAAGTCTAACCAATTTTGGTTAAGACGATTTTGCATAAATAAACAGATTAGAGATATAATCAGGGATTTTTTTTCGTCTGAGGTAAAGAGAGACTTCTTAATACAAATCCCTACAGAAATACATAGATTCTATTTCTCATTTCTTTGAGTTATATGTTTTATGTGTGTTGCTACTTTACCATAATCCATTTTCTTCACTCTATGTTGTTTAAGGAAGGAAAGTCTACAATTTAGTAATACATCTACAGCAGCTCATATAATTAGATGTTTATTCAAGTATAGCTTTTCCTCTATTTTACTGTAAGTAAAATAAGACCTGTATGTGCATAAATAATCTCATCTTCATTCATCTCTTGAACATACATTTCACGTTTCTTCTATTGTAAATAAGGTAAGATTTATCAACATTGGATACCTTGTTTTGTTTGTCAATTTTGTTTTTTATAATTCTACTTTCCATCTCTTGATTATTGATAAAACTCAAAGGAAGGGATATTGCCTATGTGTTTCTAAATCATTAGGGTAATGAAGTTTCATTTCAAGTTGAAGGTAGAAAAGCACTATAAAAACAAATATTATTAAACTTGGATGTCTAACATTATTCTGTGAGCCGAGAGTAAATCTTAGGAACAACACCTCCTACTAAAGTAACCACTTCCTATCATCAAGAAACTAAGAAAGGAGTGGATGGAAGGCTCTATACTCTCACCCAATTCACTCATGCAAGAAGGGAATTCGAATTAGGAGAGGGCAACTTGAGGAAAAGGGACTTTTTGAAGGAAAAATAGAGTTTTTGATCAAGGAAAAAATATCCTAGCTCTCAAATAACCTGTGGATATACGGAAGATGGACCACTATGTGATATTGAGCACTAACATTGATTAGGGAGATACCTTCTTAAACATTTCCAGTGTTTTGGGTTGTCTAAGAATCCATATATATTTTCCAAGAAACCACGTAATGTTGGGAAATGAAATCATAAACTAGACACTGACTTGGGCGCTTGCTACACATACTTAAGAGAACATAGATTAAGTGTATTCCCGAGGGACTAAAATTTAGAGAATGGAGGTGGCTTCTTGCGTTGTATGGGGCAGTAGAGTCATTGCCAGGAGTTGGTCTAATTGAAAGATTGAATAAAGAACCCAACTATGGCATTTATTAGATTGATATTTGGAGTGTTTGGTAAATGAAGGAATGATTTTGGCACCTTTAACAAATATTCTTCACCCTAGTAGTCTCATATCCGAGCAAGCGTGTGGCATCCACAAAGTATTCACCTACAATTCAGAGGAAAATTGTTCACACCTAGTTAGTTGCCTTGAAATACAACTTGTGATTAAGATTAAGTATTTAATCTCTACACTCTAAATCATTTGTGTTATCACATAAGGTTGTCAAGGTCCATAGGTGTGTGTTGATATACCCGAGTCTATAATTTTTTTCCTTGCCTCTCTCCTTTTCTAATCGACAAGTCTTAAGTTTGTCCCCTTTCGGTGTGTAAAGTCGTCTTTTGTGTGCCCTTGTTCATTTGTGCGCCCTGGTTTTCCTTAATGTCCTACCCGAAAGGAGTCTCGACCCCAAGCCCCTCTATTTTGCCCAAAGGATGAACACTCGTCTCCTTTTTCAGTCACTGGTCTCCCAGTTTTCCCAGCCCACAACCAGTCGTCCATATTCTTGATCGTGCAAGCCACAACCATGGACACAAAGGGTGACATACAAAGCAGCCCCTTTTGGGCTTAAAAGCAGCAGGCAATTTTAATCTTTCAGCGGGGGAGATTCCAGGAGAAGTTCAAATCAACGGCTCACGGGAATTCAGAAGTTCAAAGTTGCGCAAAGTATAGCGCCAGAGAAGAAGGTCCAAAGACCAAAGGCTCGAAGCGAGCATGAGTCGTTGATCTCGAGGGGGATAGGTGGCATCTGATCCAAGTGTTTGGAGAAATGAGCTTCAGGAGTTTCAAAGTGAGAAGTGCATAAAACTTCTAAAGAGTCAAAGCCCAAACTCCCGAAGCAATCATGGACCATTGATCTCAAAATAAACAGGGAGTCATTGATCTTAGTGGCAGTGCCTCCCCAAGGTCCTGAAGTGCCTGAAGTGCCAAAGTGCCCGAAGGCCCGAAGTGAATATGAGTCGTTGATCAACAATAGCCATGTGTCATCATATCCATAGCTCCGAGTGAAAACACAGAAGGAAAAATAAGTTTGAGATTTGATTTTCCTGGAGTCCGGAGACCCGGAGTGGATCTCAGTCGTCCAAATCCAGGAGCCATGTGTCGTCAGATCCCTAAATCCGGTATATTTGCTTGGGGAAAGTAAATTTTGACTATTGAGAAGTCTGAAGCCCGGAGACACGAAGGGATCTCTGCCATCGATCTTAGGAGGGCCGCGTGTCATCAGACCTATGACTCTGGGTAAAATCCATGGGAAAAGAGAAGTTTGATTTTTTATTCTCCTGGAGCCCGGAGACCTGGAGTGGATCTCGGTCGTCCATTCAAGAAGACACGTGTCATCAGATCCATGGCTCTGGGTAAAGCACTTGGAAGCCTAGGTTTGAGTTTTGATCCTTCTAGAGCCCGAAGACCCAGAGTGGATCTCGATCGTCCAATTCAAAGAGCCACGTGTCACCAGATCCATAGCTCCAGGTAAAATCACAGCAGGTAAATAGGAGCTAGCCCCCGAGCCCTGGAGAGCAAAATGCATGTTGGTTATTAGCACAGATAGGTGACACCCTTATAGTTTTGACACATGGCACTCTTTTCAAGTATTCTCAGACATGCCTCCAGCCTGTTTTCAAGTGACACATGTTACCTCTTCGTCTGCGACAGATCATCATGGTGACATCTGGCCTCCACGTCAGATCATCCTCTGGGAGGTGTTATTGTTCAATGCCAAAAATAGCGCCCCACCCCAAAGCACACTTTTGGCGGATCCTAAAGTTGGTGGGAGAGTAAGCTTGGTGGTGGAGCCAAATCTAGCCAGTGCACCCAGATCTCAGATCGTGACCAAATCAGCAGCCACAGTCTATTACGGGGATGCAACATGCTCGAGCGATATTTTTCTTGAGTGGCCTCGCAATTTCTTGTTTATATGGCATCCTATCCGAGAGCAGCAAGTGGTCGCGCCCCTGAGCATTAAGTCTCGTTCAATCTCCAAGGAAAAATAGTTAATGGAAGGTAGGTTTGGTGGTTGAAACCTCGACTCACCCTATAAATGGAAGGCATGGAAGGCCCAACCGTAGGAACTGAACCGTCAGCCCGTGGTACCCCTGCGATCAGATTTCCCTACAGACACATGCTAATCTAAGCTCGCGTCTGACAGAGGGACGCACGTTCAGTTTGACAAAAGAAGTCACCGACGCAAAGCTTTGATTGTAGTGATCAGATCAAACTCCTGATAGTCGGGGACTGTTCTGAGTATAAATAGATAGTTTTGTATTTTGTTATGGTTGTCAACTGGTTGAGCAGAGCTCCCTATTTTGTAATGTTTTTTATGCCAGAACTGTTCTCTGGTTATGTATCAGATTTGAGATTTTCAGATTAATAGAAGTCAACCTCTTTTCATCTCTTTGTAAAAAATTGTGCTAAAACACTTGGGCATGGAGGATCCAGTCAAGGGTTTTTATGTTGTTGTAATGTAGGTTTTATTGCAACGGTATCATGACCAGTTTTAGTCAGCTTCCTTGTGATCTTTTTCCCTCTTACACTGAATGGCTTGGGCATGGAGGATCCAATCGAGTTGTTGTAGCTGCATGGTGATGTAGGTTTGATCATTGTGTTGTTATGACTGTGTTGTTTGGACATATTTCAGTGTCTGAAACTTGAGCTTAAGAGTGATCTTGAGTTTGAGTTTTTCTTCTCCAAACTGCTTGAAGGCCTGATGCCTATAGCAATCTTGTCCACCTTTCTCACTAAGTCTTCCCTCTGCTCACACTTAAACTCAATTCACTAACTGAAGTTAGTTGTGGCCCTCACTTCCCTGTACATTTCTTGTCCAGTTCTGTGTTGAACATCATTCATATATTGAGTTTTGTCCATTGACCTCCACTCATATAAACCAAACATCCACCAAAAAATCTAATGGGTATTGGGCTTATCCTCCCGCAATCTAAGGGTGACTCTTAGTGCTAACAATTTGTTATTTGAATATAGAGATGTTATCGTACTTATGAATAATGATATTTAAGCTTCATGTAGGTATGTAAATTGGTGGATACAAAATGTTTGTGATGGAACTGCTCTATACATTTTGTATATGAATATCTATTTTGGCTCTTGTATAATTTTTGATAATGTTTGGTAAAAGAAAATGGATTGAATGTTATTAGTTACATCTTTAGGCTATTTTGGGTTCAGGTTCATAAAATAGGATATGGCTTCTCTTATTAATTTGAAATTAACTAAACCAGCTAGTGTGTTACTTATTAAGATATTTCATCCTTGACAAATGAGTCTTCAAAATATGAACCATTTTTTCATTTGTACATAGGCATGTGTTTGCAAAGCTTTAGAATAGATGCATAAATGGATGGTTTATAAATCACAATGTTATTTATTTTGAAACAATTTTGTGTGCCTTTTTATGAGAGGATTGTGAAGGTGGATATATATATTGTTTCTATGGAGGATACTAGTTTTCCCATTGCTATGAGTGGCATGTTAGAAAATGCCTCCCAATATTTCCCATAACATTGATTCTATAATAGTATAAATTAGAGTTTTTAACTGTAATTTAAAAGTTTAATTTAAGACATTATCAAGTTTTAATTTTAAATTCCTCTTTAGAATCTTTGGTTCTGTTTCAAAATTACTTGTCTAACTGTAACTTAAAAGTTTAATTTAGGACATGATCAAGTTTCAATTTGGAATTCCTCTTTAGAATCTTTGGTTCATTTTCAAATTACTTGTTAGAACATTTGGATTTATTTTACTTCTTATAAAAAGAGATTTGGGTTTGTTATTGTGATCGTAGGAGTTGTGAAATACTTGGAAAATATGTTTGAATAGTATTGATTTATGAAGAGAGGAATACATGGCTCATCTTTTATATTGGTGGTCATTCCTATAATTTCAAGTTGTTTAATGCTTATCATTGAGACTTTGCTTTTGGAATAAATTGAAAACCTTGACATAAACCATTGAAATTTGTGTGAAAAAAAAGAATTTATTGAAGGCAAAACAAAGATTTGATGAAACATAAGAAGAAAGATGTATGCTATATAAAATATCTTCAAATGTCCAATACTTGTAATATAAAGCAATCTTAATGCATGCACAAGAGAAGAGGGCCATACTTTAGGGGATAAAGTAAAAGATAAAAGATAAGGCACTGGTAGGGTCTCAAGTTAAGGTCATGACATATGTGTTATTTATATTTGTTTGTTGAATGGATAATGATGGAAATGATGGTTTCTATTTGATGGTATTTGATGTTGCTAGAGAAATACCCCATTACAACAAAGACCATCCTCCACCATTCGTCAATGCCAACCCTACTCTAGTGTAGTTCTAAGATTATGCCTTTCATAAAAAAAAAAAATTTGTTATTAAGATTTCATCTTCAATATTAGAGGGAAATCCAAAGTGATACCTAGGTTCGGGCATAAAATATTTTTGTGTATACTTTTGGAAAATTATATCATACATTGACTTCATTTGTTATATTTCCATTTGCATTGGCACACCAATGATAAACACATTACGTTCATCGTAACTAATAGTGTCATGGTCCATTAATTCACTTGTAAAAATCATAGGTGGACACCAGTTAAAGGAATCTATAGCTCTTTGAAGTAACTGAAGGTTCACAAAGTCATATTTGTGGCTAGAGAAGCTAGGTGTATTATAAATCTTATGTAGAGGGAGAATCAGTAGAAGCCACTATGGTAGTGTATGAATTTCATGAATTTCATGGATTTAATATGGATACATAGAACCATCTAAATTATGGCGCTAAGTTGCTAATCTCTTATTGAAACTCTAGGTATACTTTCAAAACCAATGATTACACATCATACCCAGGTTTTTATGGATGTGTGATATAGCCATACCCCATATAGAATTACACTATACTAAATCCTACGATCAAAACATTGAAGGTGGCAGTAAGAAAATATGGAATGGAAGGTAAAGCCACAAATGGTGTCATTAATATCCCAAAGAAGAGAGTTGTTGTTAATTGAGGTTGGCCACATATGGTCGAAAGAGAGAAAAACATAGCCACAATGATGAACTAACCAAACATTTAAGTTTTGTTTGATTATCACTTTGAAATGAAGAATAGTATTTGTTAAGAGACGAGAATGGAATGTGAAACACATTACAAACATATTAGTAGAAATGAATTTGTTTGATTATAATGCTATTACACTTAGCATTAATAGCTAGATTATTCTCTGTAAAGTTTTCTAGTTACTCCTTTGATTTAAAAAGGAAAAATAACCATGTTTTGATGATTTAGTTCATAGGTATGTTACATTTGAATTTTTCCACAACTACAAACAAGTAGTCATGGAATCTCTAGGACATATGCAAACCTCCAACAAAGTCCATAGAAATACTATTCTAAGGCCTATTTAATACGGGGAAAGGCATGTACAACCCAAGTTTCATGTTGCTTAGCTTGATAGAACTGCAAAGGACATAACCGCTAACAAATCTTGCCACATGCTCGTGCATATTTGGCCAACGCACATACATCTACACATTTTCCACTATCTATGTTACACCAAATTGCTTGACTATCTTAGAAGTGTGAGCTTCTCTCATCAACTAAGTCCTTATGTCTTGTGGTATGCACAAATTGTCTAGCTTGTATAGCAACCCATTCTAGAGATGATATTCATTCCCTTCGTTTTTACCAATTAGTCTTTCCTTCAGTTGTTGATATATATATTTGAAATATTCCTCTGGTAGTCTTCACTCAACATATCATGAGTGAAGGGCTCAAGTTTCATTTGCATACCAACTGCTACAATATTCTTCAATGGGGGTCATGAAAGCATGTTGACCACCCTATTTGTATCCCCTTTCTTATACTTGATCAATATATGGAATTCTTGTAGGATTCCCAACCATTTGTAATGCCTCACTTGTTGCATTTTTATTTGGATTTATGAGTACTACAAAGGTTGATGGTCAATATGTCTGATGGTCTCTTTTTGTGGAAGTTAATTCTTCCACTTCTTCATTGATTACATATTAGTAAAGAGTTCTTTATCATGTACGAGATAGTCTAACACTACTCCATGAGACACTTATGAATGGTAACATCTATGCTCCTCCTTGCATAAGCACTACCCCTAAAACATACTTGCTTGCATATTTTTTTAGTTCAAATGGTTGTTGTAAAATGGGCATGACTAGGACAGGAGCACTTTTAATATTTATCTTTAGTTCATCAAACACCTATTTTGTGGCCTTCCCCAATGAAAAATCTTCCCTTTGGTGGTCATGGCATGCAATGGTACAACTTCTGTCAAAATTTTCGATGTGAACTTCCTCGAGTATTGAGTTACTCCATAAATTCTTGATCTCTATCAAGCTAATAGGAATAGGCCATTGGTTGATGATTGTAATCTTGTCTAGATCCATCCTCATATCTCCTCCATTGATCATGTGTATGATATAAATCAAGGACTCTTTTCCAAACTCACATTTCTTCAAATTCATGATCAACTAATTATTTTTCAGTGTCTCTAGTACCTATGTTACATCTGAGATGTGCTCTTACTAACTATTGTTGTAATGGATCAAGTTCTAATAAATCCAAATACATAAATAAACATCGTAATTTGCAACCATTAATTGATAAAGATAAATATACATTACTCATGATTACATAATTCACAAGAAGGAACGAGTGGTGAGAAGCTTACCTGATAGTTGAAGGAATCAACTTACTTATAACACAATGAAAGTCTAATCAATGCACTCCAATCTTGATCCAGCATGCTGCAACAAAGTGTGGGAGGAAATTCTCCTCCCAACCAACCTCTCAATCATCACGATTGAGATCCCCCGAGTCCTCAATAAACTACCCATGTTAGCTTCTAGGTCTTTCCCTTAATTGCACAAGCAAAAGATGTCACGCTTCCTTCTCCACCTTCACTATATAAAATTATTCTTACCCATCTATGTAAGGAGTTATGTGCATGAGTTACACTTGTCATTAAGTAATTAATCATGCATTTTTTAACATTTTCTTAATTTAGCTTTTCCTTGATTCCTTTTAGCAATTTCTCTTATTTTTGTCTTTTTTCTTTTATTATAATTTTTTGGTTATTTTATTATCTTTTTATTTATTTATTATTATTATTCTTTTTTATTTTAATTTTTTATTATCTCTTATTATTTTAAGAATATTGATTTAGTATTTAATACTTAAATTGAAGGTACAGGGCATTACATACTTGCCCCTTCAAGGAACTTCATCCTTAAGTTTAACTTTAATTATGTTACTTATGGGGTTTTTATTTTCTCCCCGTATCTTCCACAACACCCTATACTACAACTAGTATAAGGGCCACCCAAGTGACCACATCAGGCATTGAAAGTCCACATTACAACACTAGGGAAATGCATGTACTCTCTATATTTTCTTCCTGACTTTCAGAACCAGACTTAAAGCCTATTGGTCTAACCATAGCCCCAAGGCTCAAGACCGCATCTACCCAAGTAGGCATCGAGTATGGTACTCATGTACCCCATGCATCTTGAAAGGCTAACCCAAACTTCCTCCACAAATCCTACCAGGTACTTGTCCCCAGACATTGAAGTCCAATCTCACAACACCACCAATGAGTACTACTCCAACCATTCTTCTATACTTTGACATCACAACTTCAATACCAAGCACTATGGCCTACTCGAGATGGTCCCATTTCCCATCGAGAATTGTACAAGGAAAAAGAACCACTGGCATAGGTTGCTTGAATGAGTTTGTCCCCAGCCTATAATGTGTTACTTTGTAGATATTATCATTCATGGGTATGGGCTCCCACAAGATCATCAAATAAACTAGCCTGCTCGGCCCACTAGTGGATTTCCTATAGTGATCCAGGGGATCAAATTTTGCTCAAAATTCAAATTGATCGGAATCGCTTCAAATCGAAAAGGAGCGTAGGTCTCGTCGTCACGAACCCAATGCAACTCGTTTGGGCTCAAACGGACGTTGGATGAGAGAGATATCGCATTCTGTTCAAAACAACAAACAGACAAAAAAAATGTGCTAATTGTACAGTCCGTACAGATGCTGACATGGTAGGTCGCACGACACGTGGCAGGAAACCGTGTGGACAGTTGGCAGCGAATGGGATGATGACATGTGGCATTATCAAGGTGAATGGTTTGGTGCCACGTGGCCCAGACATGGGCTGCCACATGGCACCCTATTATTGGTTGGTTGTATAAAATTTATTTGGAGTCCACCGAATTCGACCCCGTGACCTCCATCCACATGCAAAGTCCACCAACCAACGCGCCATAACATATTGCTTATTATATATATGGTGTGAATTATATTTAAGTTTGAATGCTTTCAAATTGGCGCGGGGGTCGGGCTGGGGCTTAGCCCCAGCCCGTGGTTATGTTGTTATGTCATATAGCCATGGTTTAAACCTTTGTACGTGCACATTCAAACTTTAACCCCCGGTCGTATACATTGTAATATGACCACAGGTGCGTGGTATGTTTTAACCATAGCCCTTTTCGTATGAGCCTCGGTCACATGTGTTTGTGCATAGAACCATCGGCGCGCGCCGATCGTTGTCATTTGAATTGGGCTTGGCCCCTTTTATATGTGCGCGAGGTCATGTGGTGGCCATGTGTCCGTGGGCCTTGGCGGTTAAGGGCCAGCACGTAACCATTCTACAGTTTGTACTGGTTGTGCGGTTGCACCCAGTGCTGAGTTTTAACGCATAAAAGCGCGTGGGGGCTAGGTTGAGGCAGCAAGGGTGCATTTTGGCGATCCAGAGACAGCGAGTTTGAAGGGGAACTTCCAGGAAGCCTATCTTCTTCAATTTTTGGCCAAATGAGGTGTCAAAAAAGCCCAGCTAGGGGTTTTTGGATGTTCTGAAGCCATTGGAGCCATCTATTTGGAATTTTGAGCATTGTAAAGCACATATTTGATCACTTTGAGAAAATAATACAAAAGATCCATTGAAAGCTGGACCAGGAGATGTAGCCCAAGAGAGGGGTGAACTCCTTTATCATTTGTTGTGTTATGTGTTTTCTGTTCATTGTTTATTGTTGTTGTTTATATGCATCTTGAATGAGTAATTTCTATAAAATTTGTGTTGCAAAATTGATCCATTTGCATTTTAACACATGAATTTAAATATTGCAAATAATTTCAAGAATACAAGTCTTCTTCAATTTTAGATCAAGTTGGTATCAGAGCTTAGGTTTTTGAAGACTTGATTATTTGCAAGTGTTTTGTTTTCTGATGCTCACAAGGTTGAAACTCACAAGAGGAGAAGGTCAACTTGT
>JZKD02S0537885.1:153675-169753 GCA_000966675.3 Picea glauca
CTATCAATCACCACCTCACACATGCAACCAAATGCATTAGTTATAATCATAATATCATCATCTCATAGGAAAGAATCAACATACTAACTCTTCCATATCACCACGAGAATATAACATCATTGTCATCACCACATGCACATGTTTGTCATCATAAAACATCTTATCATAAAATAATTCCATGCAATTACTACATACCATCACATTATGAAATACTATGATAAGATCATAACTTCAACATATATTTATCAAAGATATAACATTGCATCAACATAATAAATGGAATTGCATAACATCATATATAAGTACCATAAGGTTCTTAAGATAGCATAACATCGTGAACATAATATTATCTCAACACATAACACATGCAAAGTAATAAAACATAATGGACATTATTATCATGATTCACTGGAAAAATCAAGCCACTATCTTGCATGATTGTATATACAAAACATCCATCTAGCACATGGATCTACTTGCTTAAATGTGTCACCCCAGACTGACTATACAAAGGATCATAATACTATGAGTACCACTTTATCATCTAGAAACCAATCGCTTTCTCATAATCAGTTCCTCTTATTTCAATAAGACATATGGAAATTTGCAGGGTATGTATAGTCACCCTATCCATATGCTAAAGTTTTCATATATATATTCCTTGTCTGAATACGTTGTTGACTTTCACACAAACCCCGTCCTCTAGAGCCACAATCTCTAGTCATGTGTTATTTTCCCTCATAGTGAAATTTGATGAATTTCAACATTGCAATATTGTTGTCCTTACTATCATGCCTTAAATATTCAAATTGTCGACTTTGTATATATTTTGATCATTACCCAATGTTCTTATGTCACTTTACATCTTTTGTTTATTCATTCAAGGACCGTTATACGCAATAGCATGTAAAGACTAACTAGGTCATCATTATTTAAGTTAACAACATTCACTCTTTGAAGGATTGGATCACCTAATCCAAATACACAACCAGTCATTGGCATACCAAATTCATAATCCCCGTGATAGGTGCTAACTCATCAATCTCTAAGACTCAATTGATCACATGGCCTATTTTCTTTACCAAAAGTAAACAATTGTTATCCTTGAATATTTAAACCTTTAAACCTTTTCCCAGTTTATCGCTTGTCATCCCACACCAATTATGAGTGTTCATAACTTCCTAATTTGAAAATTTTATATAGGGCCTCACTATGACCCTTACCAATCATCCTTATTCATCATTCATGTTTCTCAATCCACACATCAATATCCTTAAGAGAACTTCCCACTTGGGTGAGACACCCCTTCACTATCATTACCTACAGTTTCCTTGGGATTTATTACATTTGTAGAATTCCCCTAACACTTAAATGCTATCCATTAGGTATAAACCTTAAAGGATTCCTTGAACTTTAATTGACTACTCCAATCCTTCCATTTCCATGGTTTTGTTACTCAATTTAGCCACCTTTCTTAACTATCACTAATCTTTGACTAGCTAGGAGAATATTGTCATTATGATAAGGTGTTTCTCGCAAAATTTTCAGCATTTTTGTTTTGTCTTCTTCACTCCCACCCTACATGCACTCATGGGTTTATTACCTCTTTAATCTAATGTAACCATACTTTCTATAATTCCTTAAAATGACCTTCATTATTATCATGACCATTTAACTTCATTGGTTGATGCACAATATTTTCTTCTTGATAGACATCATACGTATTTAGACCTTATAATGATCCTTATCATGTTTGTATACGGTAATGATTTTTTGATTCCACAACCATTTTCCATAGGGTTATTCACTCACACAATACCTCAAGGTTGCTAAGTTATTTAATCACGACAAAACCAAAATCTTCTATTATATTCTAGAATAGACTACTGCTTCTTGTTGATTTCTTATACTCGTTTGAAACTTCCACTCACTCACCTTAAGTATCTATCTATTACTCTTTTATGTTCATCTCATCCTTCCAAACTGGTTATGGTTACGAGGACTACCATTCATTATTGTCATTAGAAAATTTTGCAAGTTCATCATTTTCCCTTCCTCCATAAGTAACTTTATCAAATATATACCACTAACTTGAGGGATCAAACTTAGAAACTTTCCTTCATTTCTTAAAAACCTTATCTCTTTGTACTTATTTCTCCATCTTTTCATTCTAATAATATGTTTACTATCCTTCCAGGGGTATTTGGATATTATCTTAAGGCATATTGCTTCTATTTTTGAATTCATTTGATGTGTACTTTCAATGAATTGTACTACTATTCTCTTGATTTGAACATCATCATTTCCCCACATCTTGCTTAAATAACTAGTGCCTTTCTTACTTCCTTAGGTTACCTCGACCAATTTTGCATATTATGTGATTGTATATTCCTTCATATTTTGATGGCATTTTCCAAAGTCCATAGCCATGCCTCTAAGGCTGTATTATCAGGCACAAGGAAAACATTTATGATACACCTTGGTTCTTTTCACGTAATCATCAGTGCATGTCCATGACATAATTCAATTATCTTCTTGCTTGATTTATGAACACTAACATGTCATAGGGAGCATATCAAAGGGTGGCATCCCCTTTTTGACCGATTATAAGTTGTTTATGTTTTCTTAATGTATGAAATTTCCTATCAATACCCTTGAAATTTATATTTGGAATACCAGTTTAATATTACCCTCATTTTGGTTCATGCATATCTTCTAAGGGCATAAGCAACATGTGTGTTATAGTTTCTTTTGTCCTACACTTCTTATCAAATAGTTTGAAACCAAGTCCATTTATGAGTTTTAGGATTAAGTCTTTTGATATAGGTTTTATGGTTCAACCATGCATATTATAATCAACAACTCATATCAATAATCATCCATGAATATTACACTCAACAAGTCATGTTAATAATCATCTATGATTTCATCTAATAAAAATGTAATCATTCATATCATTTTATTACTAAATTTACTTACTTGTTACACCTTATATGAAATAAAAAATTCTATCACCAAGTTAAAACATCTTTGATGCTTTAAAAACATAATCCCTTATAAACATATTTAATTTTCTATTAACATGTGTTTGTTTTTCTCTTAAATTAAAACCACCTTTAATATCTTAATTCCACAAATTATATAATATTATTTTCCTAAAATACTATTTTATTTTATATGTGTGATATATTTTATCAAAAGCTACTTCCCCCTTTTGATCTATTTTCAGTAAATACCTTTTCCATGTTATTAACAAGCACTTAACCTATCTATTTTCAGTAAATAGTTTTTCCATGTTATTAATTTTCAGTAAATAGTTTTTCCATGTTATTAACAAGCACATAACCTATGCTCTTAGGAAATTTTATATATTAAATGTGGATAGAATTAAATAGGAATACGATTATATATATATATATATATATCGAATTGGTGTATGATACCCATTTGTTTGTGGGATATGAGATTCTCTCCGTGTAATGATTTGACTCCTAAAGTTTACAGAGTTGTACATACATTACCCTTTCTGGATTTGAACATGTGACTTTTTATGAGGAAACACATGTTCTTAACTATTAGACCCACTAAAGTTGTATGTAAATCAAATCATGGTATATGTATTATTTCAAATGGTTTATGATATGTATTTAACAGTTTTCTCATATTTGACATTAGTCTTCTCATATCTAAGAATATATATTTGACACGGGTAATTTTTAAAAAAATTGGCTTCTAGCCTCCTTAAATATTGCACAATAAGATATACTTGAAAAGATCAAATGTGGTGTAAGAGGTAACCTTGGTTCAGTGTGTAATGTTGTTGGAATGGTTAATCACTATGTCCTTGGCATTGAACATTTATACCAACATCCAGTGTATCAATGAACGAATATATATAATTTGTTGATTTGTTGTATCCCGTGATTTCTATTTTTTTTCATTGTTTCGTATTGCAAAATTGTTTGACCTTTTAATATATAACAACTAAGAGTTATACAAGTAAAATACTTATAATTTCCTCTCATGACATTTCAACCCACTTAAGATGGTTAAATGTCTATACAGAAACAAAACATGTTATATACATAGCTAGACACAATATCTTATCTAAACATATAAAGAAAAACCTCTAGTAACACAACAAAGAAGAGTCTCCAATATAGGCTCCATTTTTGTGTCCATGCACAATTTCTTCTATTTTTCCAAGGTTTCAATTTCTCTACTACAGTGTATTCAAATCCAATATATAAAGGTCTGAATTTTTTCTAGGTTGGTTCAAACCTAAACTAGCATTAGTTGGGAGCGACCTGATTAAGGGTATGGCAACAAGACTACAAATTTCATAGAATAGCTTATATAGGACAAATCAAATCTTTCCTATATCATTCAAGTTGTTACGAACCAAATCTAGACAGAGTAAATAGTTGAAAGTGCAATTAGAGAGCCAATTCATATGTAACTATTACAAACTATACATATTAAAACCAAAATCTCGAACAACTTCCTCAACAAATAAGAAATTCTTGTAGATTTTATGTTAAGTACCAAAGACCTGAATACAAAATACCACAATAGTACCAAAGATATATGAATACAATCACCACATAAGATATATGGAACAATATAGAAAACCACCACTTTATTATATCAAAACCCTTGAGGTAGGGAAACACCATACAATGGATCCTACTATGGAATGGATCCTCTCATGCTCACTTGCCTCTTCGAGGGGGCATCCTCCTATTGAGCTACCACTCACAATACAATACTTCTCTTCATATCCCATTGCATTGCTTGAACTCCTTTATATAGTGCTACCATCACCTAAGAACATTATAGAGGAGGAATCTTCTAGAAGTGGAACTTTTTAAGAAGTCCTCTTACATTTAATATATTTAACTATCCATTTATTATATCTAACTACCATAGTGGGCCTTATTTAATAATATAGTGGACCTAGTCCATCTTACATTGGATGGCCTCCACTACCTCTCTAGTTACCTTTTTTTTTTTTTCAACAGTAGATGTCGCAGGAAACTCACCCAATACTTTCCCACTTCGTAGATGATATGAGGTGGTAAACCGCAACCCCAGGGACATAAGACTCAAACCCGTGACCTCTCTAGCTACCTAACACTACCTCTCTAGCTACCTAACATTTTAACTTCATACAATTTGTTGAAACACAAAATTGAATCCTTTCCAAAGTTGAATTCCAAGCATAAATAGAACATAAACTAGAGAGCCTAGCAACAATTGCATTACACTAAATGTGTTGCACCTCTTTCCCCTTCATAAGAAAACTGGAAGAATATATATATATCCCTTTTTTTCATATAATTTATTTATAAAGAAATTACATATATTTCATGACTTTTGTTAACCTATTATATTTTACATAAAGCAACCAACATTTTTTTCTTTATTACACCTTTCATAAAATAAATCAACTATGGATGAAGACTCGATGCTTGTATTGGGGAGGTTGAAACACTTCAACTCGAGTTGTGTTGTTTTGTTATCAGAGTCGATGGAAGGATTTCCAATCTCATTCCCAGGACACAGTTGTATTATGCGAAATGGGAGCATAGTCATGTGACGAAGAGGAATCATGTATGCTTATTCGGGGGCATGATACCACCACCTTTCATGTTCTATATTTGAACCTTCCCCTTTTCTAGTTATAAAAATAAACCATTGCATACCTACTCACTCCATTTAATGTTTCATGTTGGAATCATTTATGGAAAGCTTATGAAATATAACTCATCTCGAATTTTTCAAAGATTCTATGTTCAGTTTCAGAGTGCAATCAACCACTTTCACTTCTATTGCTTCACTTATTTGTTTGTCGCTCTCTCTTTTTTGTATTAACAAGTGAAGAGGGGACCTAACATCTTTTCTTTTTGGGGAGGGTCAGAGATAGATCAAGTGCCTCATCATGTGCTCATCATTGCATCAATAGAATTGACATGCAAGTGGGGGAAAGAGCGGGACCAAGTTCTTATGTGAATGAAAATGATCTCAATGGAATGGTTTTGTTAGTGCCACCTAGACATACCCCTACTGCACGTGTCACCTGGATCAACTCACAACTAATAACAACACAACATGTAAAATTTTGCAATGCAGAGGTCCTTGGGTTTGAACCTTGCTCTCATACCATATACAATGGCTCAAATTTTAATAAATATAAATACATAAATAAACATTGCAATTTTCAACCATTAATTGGTAAAAATAAAGATACATTACTCATTATTACATAATTCACAAGAAGGAGCGAGTGGTGAGAAGCTTACCTTAAAGCTGAAGGAATCAAATTACTTACAACGCTATGAATGTTGAACCTATGCGCTCCATTCTTTGATTTAGCATGTCGTAACAAAGTGTCAGGGGATGACTCTCCTCCGAACCAACCTCTTAGTCATCACGACTGAGAGCCCCCGAGCCCTCAATCAACCACCCATGCCAACTTCCAAGACTTTCCCTTAATTACACGAGTAAAAGATGTCACGCTTCTTTCTCCACCTTCATTATATAGAATTATTCTTACCCATCCATGCAAGAATTTCCATGCATGAGTACTGTTGTTCTACGTTTGTTGATCAACGTTGGTATATACATATCCATCCTTAGTCTTATTCTTTTCTTCCTATTTTTCTTGTATATTATTTACTTAGTCGCTTTTCTGTTTGAAACATGGGTTGCAAATCAAGCTACCATAAAGTCTACAGGTCCGCAAAACCGCAAGTCTATACTTAGTTGCTTTTCCTTAGCTCACAATCCCAACACTTAGTCATGTTTATGCATTGTGGGAGTCTCGTTGCGGGATACCGATCCATACCTAACCCACCAATGCTCGTGTCTCACAACTGGAAATCGCACAACACTCATAATGACCACTTATATTTCCGTGTCATGTAAAATGCACTACTTACCTTTTTGTACTTAGCCAATTTCTTGAATGTGGATGCAAGACATTATTCCATTCCAATTACATTTTTCCTAAGTCATGTGTCTCGCAATCCACAATTATGCATTCTCCAAAACGACTCATCTACTTTCGCAACCCACAAAAGTGACATTTCTTATACTGAGTTTATTTCACCATTGCGGAGGTGGGAGTCCCTACTTCTTATCTTTATGACTCTCCATGCTCCAAGTCCCACATCTCGCAATCTCTCACTCATCATATTGTACTTTCCATTTCCCACTTTGCACTTCCATACTTAACCATTTTTCATGGACATCACATCGCCATTCTCGATGTCATTTATTTCCCCTCTACTAGGTCATCTTCCACTTGTGTGAACCTAAATATTGTTATTAAGTGGCAAAGATTTCGTAAAGGCTTTGCAATAAATTTGAAATATGACCGTGCAAATTAGTAACTTTGAAATAAGAGCTACCGCAGATGGCAATCAAGGAAATACATGGTAAATTTAATAACGGATTAAAACGCCATGTTGTAAAAAGGTTATATCGATGGTAGCGCCACATATTCATAAGAAGAGAAATCAGTGTAAATACATGTCAAGTAGAAGAAAGGACTTGTATTGCAAAGACACACTTAACACTCTTGGATGAAAAGATCATCAATTCTAGTGGTCGTGAGCTTATAAGTGGTATTTGTCTCTTTCCCCCACAGAGAAGGAAATAAACAAGGTTTGGAGTTTAGGCATAACATTGGATGGATGTGTTCCTAAGGTGGTAGATTTCAAGGAACCAGTTCTTCGGTGTGTGGATAAATTTGATACAGAAAGAATAATTATTCAAATCCAGGGGAAACCACCAATCTCTTTGTCTCCCTCGGTGCTCTGGAGAATGTTGTGACTCCCAAACCCTGCTATGTTGTTTAAGAATGAGGAAACAAATGAATTTCTCAAGGAACACAAAGGAGGAGCAGGGCTCCTTGAGAATTATCTCGCCATCCTAAGAGTTGATAGTAATTTCGCTTAGGTTGAGGTAATTTCTTTGAAATACCCATACAAAGAGTTTGCTTAAATTTTTTCCTGAATAATTGGACTAGAGTCCATAACCTCTATGCTGAAGTACATTGTTTACATTCTTCACTTTGTTGTTCATGAAGACACCCTAATTGACTGGGCCTAGATCATTTCAAATTAGATATTGCTTTAGTTTTTTGGCCTACAAAAAACCATAAAATTTTATATGACTTCATAGTTGGTCTATATTATTGCTTATTTCCATGTATTTGAATACTTGCCTAGGGAAAAGAGTGTTGATTTTAAGGTGGAACCAACTTCAGCCGAGTACCCGGATTTATGGAGACATCAAGCCCAATACAATTTCTGCGTGATCCAAAATGGTTTTACATCTACTTTCAAAAAATTAATTAATGGTCCTACTGCATTGAGATTGTCACTAGAGGTTGCATCCTTTCTCGTCGAGAAGGGAATTTTTGAAACTTTGGAGGTTTTCAGTCTTTTGAGATTATTTGGGTTCCAAGGGAAACCCTTCTTGTTACCTTTATATGTGTCTAATCGACTCTTTGTTATCGAGGTGTGCAGACAGTATAAATATTGGGTACACTTTTTCAACGAAAAAAAAAGAAACAATTCATTTCATTTCCATGGAGTGTTGGGGAAATAGTTGTCAAGCATATTTCCCACTTAGATGAATTTGTTGGTCAATTGGATCAACCTGGTTAAAAGAATCTCAATGCATCAAGGTTTTTGACCCTAAAAAAATATTTTCTACACACAAGTCTCTAGTCGGATACTCTTCGTATTTTTGTAAGTCTGAACAATTCAAAGAAGGAGGAGGAGACAACCAAAATCCCTCGATGCCTCTATTGAATAAACCCTAAACGACATTGAAGAATTGACAAGCATTAATGAGTGCTATGGAAAGAAGGGAAAAGAGGAAACCAATAAGAACCCTAATTCACCAAATGTTTCACAAAGAGGTACTTCTGCAAAAACAAAACGTAGAAGTAATGATCAAGAACCAAAAGGACATCCGTCAGAAATTCAATTAATGACAGAGAAAAATACCCTACAAAAAAAAATTTGTAAAAATCCCATGTTGTGCAAACTTCCATTAAAAGAAAAAAGAGAAACTCAAAAAGCGAGACAAGATGTACCTGAAATTGAAGAAAGTACCAGAGCAATGGAAGTAGATGAAGTAATAAAAGAACTCAATTGATTTGAACAAAGATTGATGGAAACTAGGGAGATTGTTGAGGATCTAGCTATCCAAGAGCCATAAATATTCGAAGAAGAGTCTATTACACTTCACCACGCATCCTACCACAAGAATTCTAAGAAATTGTTGAAAGAAAAAATAAATGTAAAAAATAAGAAAGTTGTTGAGAAATGGAAATCATAAATTTATTTCAGGGGGTTCCACCATTGAAAATCGTGCAATTTCATGAAGCAACCGGGGAAGCATTAAAGGAATCTATTTTTTATATTAAGAAAGAAATTTCATTTTTAAAGGAAATAATAAAGGAATTGGTGAAAGTTCTAATTCCAAAACCATTATTTTTTGAAGCTATAACTGCAATTCAGCTAGCACTTACCCTTGAAGATGTCTCGGAAAACAATTCCAAATTGAAAGGTTCCTCTAGTATGTTATTGGATGTAAGAAAATATGTTGGAGATGGTATCTAGAAGAGAATAGACCTAATCCTTGAAATGTGTGAATTAGCACAAAGTTCAACTAGATTTTCAACAACGATTATGTACTTTAGGGAATATCTCTAGAGAGACTTAGAAAATGATGAAGGATTTATAAAGAGATAGTGGGAACATTTGCAACAAAATTTTCAAGCTTGAGCGAGACATATAGAAAAGAACAAAACCTTCCCTCCAGTATTTGAATGAAACAAATTAATGCTTGTTGGCTTAAAAGAATCAAGTGTTTAAAATAATTGTTGTCTAAGTTGGATGTTGTTAAAATTAAAAGGGGTGACATATTTCTAAAACTTGTTGATCTTACCAAAGAATTAGATGGACCTAATTTATTAATGGATACAATACTTATGTCTAAGGAGAAACTATTAGAACAAATAGAAGCATTAAAATTTGCATGGGCTAGTGAATTTAGTGACTCGATTGAATTCTCCAAAGAAGAAGCATAAAGGTGGCTTGTCTAGTATATAAATAAAAATGAGGATATTGAGGACATGTCGCACCAATTAGGCATTGATTTAAAGAATTGGAGAATAAATTATTTTAAATAAAAACCAAGCATGAAATAATGATTGCTCTGATGAGGGAGTATATAGAAGAATGGTTAACGAAAGCATTAGATAAGATAGTCGAGACAAATCAACAAGAAGTAGTTACAATAGTTATGCCACCTCCAACACAACAACAACAATCTACAAAGTCGCTTCAACAAGTAGATGAAGGGTTCAAAAATTTACATCGTAGTAAGTCGAGTAGTCACCTTATTCTTACCTTCACCATTTTTCTTCTTCAGTCTATTGTCATTTTTCCTTTTCTGTTTCCAGCAACCCATGAAACCTAATGTTGACCCCTGGCTATTTTCTTTTGTCTTCCAGGTCTCTTTTTCATTTTATGGTCTGCGGAAGCCCCATCCCATTTCTTTTTGAAGGACAAACACATTTTTTTTTTATTGTAATTCCAAACATTACTGCTTATTTATTTAGGACATCTATTATTTTTTACGTTCCAAGAAAACTAGTTCGAGACATAACATTATTGATTTCTCAAGACTTTAATCTTAAGCATGAGATTTTAGATGTGTCTCTATCAAAATCTTCTTTGAATTCAATGGAATGATCGTTTAGAGTTCTCTGCTATATGTGGTCCCTACCTTCCTTTCCTTTGTTGAAAATTGTGTTCTACTTTGATGAATTATATGATGGAAATGTCATCCTATGATAATGTATTCTCTTTTGGTTTACAAATCTTGTAACATGGTGTAAATATTTACTTTTTGCAAGATGCTTGGTCCATTCTTAGGGGTGGATATTTATTTCAAGAATAAGCTTGGTCCTTTCTGAGGCATTTTTATGTTCTTGCATGTTATTTGAAATAGAGGATTATCACCCCTTTAAAAATGTGGGGGGTTTATCCTTGTGAGGTTGACTTAAAGACCGTAAGACAATCTTTTAGATCGACAACAAGTTACACTTGCCATTAAGTAATTGATCATGTAGTTTTTAACATTTTCTTAATTTAGCTTTTCCTTGATTCTTTTTTATTAATTTCTCTTATTTTTATCTTTTTCTTTTATTATAATTTCTTGGTTATTTTATTATCTTTTTATTTATTATTATTATTATTATTATTTTAAGATTATTTATTTATTATTTAATACTTAAATTGAAAGTGTGGAGAATTACAATTGTTGAATATTAGTATGTCATCTAGATATGCTATTACAAATGACTTAATAAATGGAGGCAACACATCATTCATCAAGCACATGAAAGTTGTTAGTGCAGTGTATAAACTGAAAGGCATCTCTGATTATTCATACAAACCTTGCCTTGTCTTGAATGGCTTTTTCTACACATCTTTTGCTTTGATCCTTGATGGTAACTTGATTTGAGGTCTAGCTTGGTGAAGAACTTGGCTTGTTGCACTTTATTCGACAAGTATTCAATCCCAGCAACATATATCTATTCTTGATGGTGACTTTGTTGAAGGCACAATAATTAATGCACATTTTCTAGATTTTGTCCTTCTTRGGYACCATTATGATAGGTGAACCACATTGTGATGTGCTAGGCCTRATGACTCCCTCCTCCAACAATTACTACCATTTCTACTTCACTTCATCTACTTCTATGATGGCTTGTYTCTCTAGCCCATTTTTTGGCAATGGARACTCCAACAACAATTGAATCTCTTGTTCAACCTCTCTCTTTGGTGGTAKCCCTTGAGGTTTTTGGAAAACMTCCTTACATATTCAATCAATTGTTGTAATTGTTGGTGCTACTTACATCATTCCAAGGAWGCCTACATCTCCACTTCATTTCCCTCTCCTTGCTACTTTYCTTCTCTCAAGAACATGTTGTTTAGAGAAAAGTGYCTTTCAACARACAAAGGTATTCCCTAGTATAAAGTCCATRTTAGACCTCRCACTATTTGGGATAGGAGACCCATCCAGATTTTGGTTTGAAAACCATTACTAAAATAAGTGGGGTTGGTGATGTGAATGCAAAGTGTAATGTGCGGTACGYRATTAATMTAAGTGTAGAAAGMAAACTATTCTAATCACATCYGAGCTAGGAGTGAAACTATCAAGCAGATWGAAAGTTAATTATAAATTCCTACTTGCACTCYTAAAACATGTAGTTGTTAGAGAAAAGTAGAAGCACATAAATATGAATGATAAATATGAACAAAATAGTTTGCAACAACAAGTCATTCACAACCATCTATCTACCAACTCAAAACAATAAATATCAGGAAAGTAAATTAAATGCAAAGCCACAAAATTCACTGAATAATAGTCAACACATGAACAATATAACATTACAATAGTGAAAATGGAAATACTAACCCAAGAAGCATTTCACGGAAAATCCATCACACAATAGCATCTACTCCTCAAAAAATGGATACGAGGGTTTATTCTCGTGAAACTTTCTCGAAATCGTTCTTAAAATTACAAAAAGCAAGAGCCCTTGATAGAAGGTGCGCTTGGACATATATAGCCTACATGCTGCAACTATTTATTGGGACTTCTTCCATTGTACTTGATAATTACAACCTTTGAACTTCCTTTGTTCTATCCTTTTCCTAAAATCTTAGACACCTATACATTATTTTTAAAAAGATTATTAGTGTCCTTGAGCTTTGTCTTCAATATAAGTTGTCCAAACCTCATGTTGGGGTGAGATTCCTAACACTTTCCTGGAGATAAGTTGTTATAGGGAGACTTCATATGTAGTTGCATCTTGATTCATGGGGACCATCTCCCTTTTAAGTGTACTCAAAAAATAATTAATGAAATTTATGTCTCTAGATGGTCCAACTATGTGTTATTTTAGTGCATCTTAGTAACTCGAGTGACCATCATGATTACGATTTTTCTAGAGTGCATATAGTCTTCTAACTTTTCCAAAAATTGTTCTCTGGGTCTTGGTGCACTCATATCTCTAAGCATGGGTAATCAACACCATTCAATTAGTTTTTTGGCCACTGTGTTTAGGCATTTACAGTTGTTGATTAATGAAAATATTTCATTTTCTAGCATTGTGCCTATTCTCTGGCAATTGGCTAGTGTTGTGTAATTATGTTGGTTTTTCTTCCCTATCATTTTAGGAAAGTTTGGAGGCATGTTTTCATATTCCTCTTGTGATTTCTTCAATTCATCCATAGTCAAATGGACTCCATGTAACTCTACTTTTTTTTCTTGACTATGTCTAGCAATGCCAACAATTGTGTAGATAAGTGTTGAAACTCTTTTAGACTTGTGTACAACTACCTTGGTGTTGTCTCCAACTCTTCATGAAACTCAAAGGCACAGGCTATGCACTTAGTGATACAAGTCCTATCAACCTTGTAGTGTTTGAATTCATGTTTAAGGTCTTGGATCCTTCCTTCGCATTCTTCAATTTCTCGAGCCATGCTTCTGACATTTTGCTATACATCTTGCGAGAACACCACTCTAGCTGAGGCCAAGGCTACAGGATCCCTTCTAGTGATGGTGTTCCTAGTATCGTAATATTTTTGCAGGATTGCCTTACTATCCTCCCCCTTTCTTTTTCAAGAATTAAATAATCAAGGCTTACCACTTTATCAGATTTGGAAGGGGTGAATTCACCCAACCCAAGCTTTCCAAGAGGGAGATGACCTCCTATTAGAGCAATTCACGGAGTGCGATTGTAGTGTCCATTAGGTCTGTATGTTATTTCTTCTTGTCTTCTTCTTCTTTTATAAGCCTTTCTCCTTCTTATTTTCTTATTTTTCTTGTTCTTCCTCCCTGTTCTTCATTTCCTCTTCCGCTTGCTTCTTCTCGTTGAAGCCTCAGTGTTTCATCCTCTTGTTTTCTTCTTTCCTCCTTTTGTGCCCACGGAAGCCTCATTACTTCAGCCTCTTGTTTTCTTCTTTCCTACTCTTGTTACTACTAAAGCCTCAATGCTTCAGCCTATTTTTCAAGTCTTTTTCTTTTATATTGTTGCCTTGGCTGCAACTTCCTTTTCTTCCCTTTCTCTTTCCAAACACTCATTTTCTAACTTATCTTTTTTATGCTTGGAGATGCCTCTTCTATAGATTTATTCTTCCTACCATACCTCATTTTGGTATGGCCACCTATATTTGTATACTTTGTAGTGCAGATCGACGATGTCTAATCAACCATGTTTGTGGAATATTTCTTCCCCAAAACGGAAACCTTCCAATGTGTTTCCTTCTACTACCACCTTCTTGTTGTCCTTGAAATTGTATACATAGAAGAGAAGCAGAGGTTAAGGTAACTTCTTGTCTCGAGCTAAGGTTGCTCCAACTCCATGAGTGAGTGTATGACATGAAACTACTTGGAGGGATCACTTATCTGGTATAAATCTGAGGAGTAAATGAAGATATTTTTTGGCTCTGTAGACTTTGATATATGTCCCATTTTTTATGATGTACTAGTCACCTACCTTGCTCACAAATTGCATTCATTTGTTACACATACATTGGATTGGGGCACAAAACAAAAACTAATATAATGAAATTAGAAATTGTTCATAGATTTTGTGATAATGGATCCAATATTTTTGCTCCCATAGGTCTTGTAAATATATGTGTATAGGGGGGTCATTTGTAACAACCCTCCAGTAATTAAAACAATTATGAGCATGCAGGTACACAATTTCAAATTTGATTAATATTGATATCTTATCATGTAACAATTGAATAGGTCAAATGCTAATGACGATTTTCATCAATTATCTCTAGGATTGACACTAGAATTAAGAATTTCCTAAACTCACCACAGGGGTAGATGTACACTTATTTTGGACTACTCTACTATGAGATTTTGCAACTTGTGCACCAACTCTACTTGTATCAATTGCACCGATTATAAGTGATATTATCGTAACTAAATATGTCTCTAGTTTTACATGTCTAGACGCAAGGCTTCATTTAATCATGTTTAAGTTATAACTACTTCCATTGATTAGTATAATTACTAATTATGTCACAAGTGACGATCTTCCTATTAATCCTCGATAATTTAGTCATGCTAGGATATATGTATTCACGAGGATCGCCATTGTTAACTCACATAAGCATGCCATTAAATATGTCATTACCAAACATCTAAATTGGATTCTATAACTTTTGGAGATTTAATAACACTCATCAATATCCTCTTAGTAAGTTCTCTAGTCTATACAAGAAACAATTATGCATATCCCATCAAATCCAGGTGTCTAATTGAATTAGGCATAGTAATTAATTTAACAAGATCATAAACCCATAATTTCTATTTGACTTAACATTATGGACTAATACTATAAATAATATATTTCTTAAATATTATAGTAGATATCCTAATGACCAATTTAGATTATCTTATAGACAAATTATGATTATGGATTACATTTATTTTGTGTGGTTAGTATTATTTCATATACAATACATTGAGTGCACCCAAGTTGTAGTGAAATTAAAAATTAAAACCATAACAATATACACTACTATAATTTACGATTTTACATCTACATTCTAAATTTGTAAGGACACTGAGAATTATTTTAATATTACTCACAAATTCCAACCAATGAAAGTTAGATAAATGTAGTACTTGTTCATGTCGAAAATAAAGGTTCTAAGTGCTATGAATCACCATTAATTAATGACGAAGTATAGCAAGCAATCGATGGAAAAACATGTAACGATATACATAAAATCAAAAGAGGACAACAAACGTTGAACCAAGCTGGTAACTAGCGGAAGATTAAAATTGAGTGCCACTTAATAACACCCACTAAAATCAAGACAAGGGCACGCGGATTGAGACACTTCAACTGTTAAGGTCCTAACCCGCACATGGGTAGATTAATGTATTCGGATGTAATAAAGGTCAATATTAATAAGACCTTTCAATAAAAGAGAATTAGGCGGATGTAAGAAGACCT
>JZKD02S0537885.1:178747-208824 GCA_000966675.3 Picea glauca
ATTAGTGTCTCCAACTACAAGGTTCATAAATTGAAATCTTTGTATCATATTTATAATGCCATTACTTACCATACATTCCACCATTCTCAATTACAAACTCAAATTTAATACATAGTGATTAAGTCACCATACATCTCACCCAATCACCAAACAAGGTTATATTCTATACAATGTCATAAACCTGAATGCAATGGAAATAAAAATACGTGCACAGAGGTATTGGACAAAATCTATTTTCTCCTAATTTTAAAACCTTCAACATAATTCTCAATCCCCATAGTGAAAGTTTCAAAACAAAATGTCCATCCAAATTCCTTAGTACAAGACCCTATATGAATACAATATTTACAGATCGTACCCACCAATTTATACAATTACAATAGAGGATAAATCTTCATAATGATGACTTTCAAGATCTTTTGAAAAAACAAAGTTAAAATTTACAAGATAAACTCATAACCAGAGTTATTACATCACAAAGTTTAACATGCTTCCATACATATTCATTTTACAATTGAAATTTACATTTAACAAACATATTTATACAAATCAAATACCACAACCCCAAGAGTGATAATATCGAAGATACTCTTCAACTTCAAGACTTGTGCATGCCCTCCTTGCTTCCGCCTGCCAATCCAAGGACTTCATCGATACCTCCCAGCCAACACTAGGGGTACTCTTCTTCCCCCTTATCCCCCCAAGTTGCAAAGGGGTCACACACAGAATTTCAGAACTAAGATCTAACAAGGTGTAATACCCATGTTTCCCCCATTTTGTAAATATAACTATAATTGGCCAAGGGACTATGGTAGACTAGATATGTGTGAATGCTTGATTTGATGAACCTTTGTATAAAAGGTTAATGTATGTATTTTTTGTTATTAATAGAAAATGGATAAGTGTTGCATAATTGTCAAAAGGGGGGTTTGCCAAGATAGACCATGGATGTTATGAAAGAGATGGTGAGAGGAACCAGAAATGGTTGAGATGATCCCCCACCAAACCAGTACCTTACTGGAATTAATGGCTCAGACCCAGAATAGTTCTCCGACGCATAAATGAATTACCAGTCAGAGTGGTAGCTGGAAGAGTCATTGAGCAAGAAGAAAGAGTCTCTCTTAGAACATCATGGCCTAGCTCAGAGGTAGACAACGGTAAATCCGTAAGGAGTGGTTGTGACTATGGTTGGGTGGAAACATGCACCCCTTTCAACAGTCACTTCACGAACTCTGGTTTTCGGATAAGTATCTTCATACTCTATGTGTTGGGATGGAAATGGTGATTGAATGCACATATATTTATGTGCCTATGAATGAGTTCTATATTGAATGAATAAGGTAGATGTGTGTATTATCTCTTTGTGAAATCATGCTTTTGAATGGTTGTCTGTTTGTCTCTGTTTAACAGTTAAAGAGTAGTGGGACGTAAGCCTACAAGAGGGTCGAGGTAGGATTTATTGAAATGTTTAAGTATTTTTGACCTCTTGAATATACCCTCGCGGGAATTTCAAGTTCAAACTCTATCGAAGGAGGGACCCACCTTCAGACTCTTCAACGTATGACCGAGGGATCATGCCCATGTCCTTAACCCATTTACGGCTAAAGAAATTAGTGTGTAGCCCACAAGAGTTTCCAAAGGACCCATGTGACCAAGGTTTGGGAATCCTACGCTAGGCCCAAAAGGAGCTAAGCCTTCTGGCTTCGGAACTCCAGGAGTTCAGAGCTCCAGAGTGTTTTGACCCTACCATTTATAAATCGGTCAAAGGCAACTGATGGTTGTGGTTACCCAAAAGGTTTACTGGCACCTGGAGATTTCCTTATCCGGGACAGATAGACTTGCCCCACCATTAAACGTTGATCCATTAAGTTATCATGAAGTAACATGAGCCACTGATTCAAAAGTATTCGGGAGCCCCCTTGGTCGTTGGATCCACGTCGAGGTAACTTTGGCGAAGTCCCACTCCGGGAGAACGGAGATGATATAGCATCAAACTCCTTGAACAATGAAGTTTCAAAGTGATGAGAGCCATGGATCTAGGAGTCTGTTAGGAACCCCTCTTAACCGTCTGATCAAATAGTGGAGGGACCCGCGTATGATACTTTGGCAGAGTCCTACTTCGGGAGAGAAAAGTGGCTATGATGTCAAAAATACGAAGTTCAGAGCTGTGAAGTAATGAGAACCATAGATCTATGGATCCTTTGGGATCTTCCCTAGCCATTGTATTTACACCAAGTTCAGCCTGACATTGAACACTCCAGAAGAAAGGGAGTGGTAAGCGAGTGGAGCACCAAAATGTTGAATTCGCGAAGTGATAAGAGCCATAGATCTAAGGATGTTTTGGGATCTCTCGTGACCGTCATATATAGACCATGGTCAACCCAACATTGACCACTCTAGGAGCATGGAGGAATTCACACCACGAATCCCCCAACAGTGAAGTTATGAAGTAACGGAGGCCGTAGATCTAGGGGTTGCATGGACACTCCTCAACCGTGAGATCGAAGGACTTGAAAGGTGATCAATATGGGGTGACGTGGATGTTCCAGTTCCCAAAACTCAGTTAAAATGGGATGATCATGAAGAGCGTGTCACAAGCTTTCTAATGGCGCAAACAGCTCGTCAAACGGAGTTACAGATCAAAAGTTATAAGCGGTCAAAGATTAGGTCAAACTTGGTCAAAAAGTCAAGGTGACATGTGGCACCACTGCAAGGGTGACATGTGGCATGTTCGTACAACTAAGTTGGCATGGAATGACATGGCAAGGTAGACACGTGGATGAATTGAGTGATGACAAGTGTCAATTTCATGGGCAAATAATATGGTGCCACATGACCCAATCATGGGCTGACATGTGGCACCCCTCCAATGGTTGGTGTGTGTAAAAGTTATATGACTCCATAGGAGTCAAAATCATGACCTCTCCTTAGCCCAAAAGCCCCACAATTCCGCGCTAGCCAACCCTCCATTCCATGTTTCTTATTTATAATGTGGTAAAAATATTATTAAATTTTGATAAAGTGTCATATGGGGGAGAAAAGGGCTAGGCCTTTGGCCCAGCCCTTGGTTACGTGTTAGCCTATATGACCACTGCATCTGCCAACGTAGGGGATTATCCAAATTCCACTATATTTATAATATTCCACCAGTTAATAACCATTATGCCATTTTAGTGGTCGCCCGCCAGATTTGGCAGGGCGCACCAAAATTTGTTGTAACCACTTCCCAAAAGGGGAGGGCTGTGGGATTCAACCTCGAGACCTCACCATAACCCTCAACTAACAAATGACTAAGAATAGCCACCACCAACCAACACACCAACAACCTCAGTTGAGAAAAAACCGCCAAAATTTTGTATAAGAAGGGGCTTCGCCAGTGCAATCGGGAAAAAAGACAGAGCACGAGAGAGGAGTCTGAGCACGCTCGTACAGACTTGTATGGTCTGGACATGCTTTTCTAGATTTCTCAGTCCTTTATTGCAGGAGCAGTGGCATGCAAACCGAGCCAAGGGTGTCTCTTAGGCCAAAAAGTGTTTGACTCGGATCGAGGTGTCGAGATAGTCATTTTTAGGTAAAATGATGTCACGAACGCAGTGGTGGTGTTAATTTTCTAATATGAGCAAATATTATGTAGCTTAACTCCATAATGAGGTATACTTATGTATTTTGCCCAATTCTTTTGTGGAGTTAATAAAAAGACCTACCCATTTGAGATCAAGACCCGGAGACATAGTCCACCAGGGATGAACTCAGTTATCAAGTTCTATGTGTTCATATTGCATGATTATGTCTCTTTCCTTTTCAGTTTTTCCTTCTTTATGGTGTACTTTTGTTTATGCTCATTTAATACAATTATTTAATAAGTCACTTGACGAAAATATATCGGATCATGTTGGTATATGAGTAGTCATCTTTGACTTGAATTGTTGAGTATGAATGCTTACTAGGGCCAAGAATAAGAAGGGTGAAGGAACTCTTAACACTTTCAATCCCGAAGTTGGTCATGCATCCCGAAGGAAGAAGATGGCATAAAAGGATAAGCGTGATGACCAGGAGAAAAACTTCCACATGGTCTTTTATCGCATGTTAGAAATGGTCGAACGAATGTATGGAGATTACAAGAAGAGGATGAAGAAGAAAGGGAAGAAAAAGGAAGCACCACCAAATAATGATGCTTTGGTAAACCAAGGGGTTGGAGGAGATCCTCCTGAGCCTCCATCTTCGCCTTCAATTTCTAGTTCTTCTTCCTTTGAGCATTCTCATCACTCTCAACATTCTAACCATAAAGCCTCTTTTAAGAAACCATTATTAAAGCTTGATGTAAAGTTTGTTTTACCTATGTTTAATGGAGATGCTAATCCTGAAAAACTAGATAATTGGATCCAACAGGTTGAAGTATATTTTCATGTTCAACATATTGACGAAGAGGAAGTTAAAGTGCAATTGGTTTCTCTTCGGTTGGAAGGCACCGCTCTCGTATGGTGTGAGAGCAAGCTACAGAACAGAAGTAAGTGTGGTAATATTCTTTTCTCATGGTCAAAATTTAAAATAGAGATAAGGAAGCAGTTCAATCCATTAGGTTATTTACATAAAGCAATGATGGAATGGAAAACTTTGAGGCAGAGTAAAGGTCGGACTGTACAAAGTTTCACAAAAGAATTTAGGAAGAAAGATTTAACATTGAACATTCCTTTGGATTCTTATGAAACTTTAATGAAGTATATTGGCACACTTCATAGTTATATTTGTCATAATTTTCTCTTGTTTAATCCCACTAGTCTTGACGAAGTTTGTGTGCAAGCCTCTCACCTTGAGAATAGGGGGAAACATGTTCAAGAAGATCCCACGAAGAAACCTTCCAATTTCCCACAAAAGACTTTCAAGAAGTTTAAAAGGAAGGGCAAGAATACCACTACAGTGACGAGAGAAGGAGGATAACCATCTTGCACTCATTGCAAGAGGAGTGGTCACGATGAAGAACATTGTTGGAAACTGCATCCAGAAAAGAAATCGAAACATTTCGGTGGAAAGGGGAAGACAAAGATTGTTGCTACAGTGCAGCAAGAACTTGGTTCCGAATCAGGAGATGAAGGAAAGATCACATCGATTGGAGTACAAGGTAAAGATCCTCTTCATGCTAGTTCAAGTTCCAATGATGAATCTCATATTGATGAACTAAAGAGGAATGAGTTATTTCATATACAAGTTGTATCTAAACATACTAAGATAGATACATTATTTGAGTTGAGTTCCCAAGCAAAACCTAATATCTGAAGCACTTGTCAAGAAAATGGGTCTTGTAATGAAACCACATCCATAGCCTTACCCTCTTGGTTGGGTATGTGACAAAGCAAAACTTAATGTCACCAAACAATGTAGGATCAAATTTGCTATTGCTTCAAAGTTGATTGATGAAGTGAACTTGGATGTTGTACCACTTGATATATATGGCATAGTGTTGGGGAATCCTTATCTTTATGATAGAAAAGAAATCTTCTTTCGTCATGAGAAAAAATGCCACCTTACTAAAGGGGGAGTGTAATATATTGTTAGAGCTCACACCATGAGGGTAAATACAACACTTGTTAGTGCAGGACAAATGAAAAGACTCATAACCACTAATAAGAGATATGTACTCATGGTCGTCAAAGAGAAAGATGTCGGGACATCCGACGCTTTTCAAGATGTGATCCATCTCATAAACATAAATTAATTGATAGTGTTTCTGAGTATGATGATATTTTTCAGGAACCAGATGGATTACCTCCTAAGAGGGAAATCCAACATGAGATACATCTTCAGCAAGATTATCCTCTTCCTAATGTGGGCATGTACAGGATGTCAGTTGTGGAGATGACAAAGATCAAGAAGCAGGTACAGGGCTTATTGGATCAAGGGGTCATCAGGCCCAGTTCATCTCCTTGTGGTTCTCTAATTGTGATGGTGTCAAATAAAGATGGCACATGGAAAATGTGTGTCAATTACCGGGCTTTAAATAAAATCACGGTGAAAAATCGATACCCTCTTCCTTGCATAGATGATTTACTTGATCAATTGAAGAATGTTGTTTATTTCACTAAGTTGGATTTGCATAGTGGATATCATCAAATCAAGGTCACAGAACAAGATGCATGGAAGACTGCCTTTAAAACCAAACAGGGATTGTTTGAGTGGTTAGTTATGTCGTTTGGGCTTTGCAATGCTCTGGCAACTTCCATGCGTGTGATGAATGATCTATTCAAGCCTTTCCTGGATGACTTTGTGATTGTATATTTAGACGACATTCTTGTTTTTAGAGGGACTTGGGATGAACATGTAAGGCATGTAAAGCAGGTATTGGATACTTTGGAAAGGGAAAGGTTGTATGTGAAAATGTCGAAATGTGAATTTGGCAAGACTGCACTTATATACTTAGGTCATATTGTGGGAGGAGGACAATTGAAGATTGATCCTTCCAAAATTCATGTAATTGTAAATTGGCTTGAGCCAAAAAGTGTAAATGAAGTCCGGAGCTTCTTGGGTGAAATCCAGTATTGGAGGAGATTCATTCCCAACTCTCATTTATAGCAGCTCCTTTGCATGCCTTAACCAGTGTGAAGAACACTTTTCAGTGGGAAGGAAAGCAACAAAAATCTTTCAACATTTTGAAGGAGAAAATAAGTACCGCACCAGTATTAGCACTGTTGAATATTCATCAGTTGTTCGAGATCAATATAAATGCCAGCAGATACACTATGGGTGCAGTATTGATGCAATATCGTTAGCCTATATGTTATCACTCTATGACTTTTAACCAAGTTGTTGTTAACTATCCTACATACGCTAAAGAGTTGTATGCATTAGTTCAAAGCGTAAAGAAATGGAAACACTACTTGTTAGGGAAGGAAACCATCATACATACAGATCACCAACCCTTACAGTATCTTCAAGCACATACCAAACTGCAACAATCTCGACACTATAGATGGATGGGTTTTCTACAACAATTTCATTTGGTAATCAACTACAAGAAGGGTACAAGTAACAAGGTAACCGATATGCTTTCTAGACCTCCTATTGTTGCTTCTATTATTTTGAAGAATAATTATTTATCTCATGATAGCTATGTAGAACAATATGCCATCGATGAAGATTTTAAAGAAGTATATGAGAAGCTAACCCATGGTGCACGGGTAGAGAACTATTGTCTGCAGGGAAAATTGCTCTATCATCTTGGGAAGCTATGTATTCCTACAAGTGAACGATTCCATGTGATACGAGAAGCTCATACTTCTCTTGTGTCTGGGAATTTTGGGGTAGGAAAAACTATGGCTCATTTGCAAAGGTTTTTTTATTGGCCTCAAATGAAAGCAACTGTAACTAAATATGTAAAGGGGTGTGTGATGTGTTCTACTTGTAATCCCACTAATAGAAAATTGGGGCTATACTCACCACTTCCTGTTCCATCCCATCCATGGGAAATCATTTCCATGAATTTTGTAGGGGATTTACCAATGATCAAATGGGGTCATGATTATTTGTATGGCGTAGTCGATAGGTTCAGCAAGATGTGTATCTTGATGCCATGTAAAAAGTATATCATTGTTGAGCAGAGTGCTAATCTCTTCTTTCAGTATGTTAAGGTTCACTTTGGATTACCCACGTCCATTGTCTCGGATGATATACTCGATTCCTTGGGGATTTTTGGACTAGCTTGTGGAGAATGATGGACACCAAATTGAAGAGGAGCACTGCTTTTCATCCACAAACCGATAGACAGACACAGGTGGTAAACAGAACAATGGTACTTTTTCTTTGAGGCTACTGCAACAAGCATCCTAAGTTATGGGATGAACAGATACCCTATGTACAACATGCTTATACCCGAGCTTTACATTCGTCCACTCAAATTTCACCTTTTGAGACATGTTTTGGGTACCTACCAAAGGTTCCTCTGGACTTGATGTATGGGAGATATGTTGATGTGAATGAAGAACGAACAGAGGACAAAGCCCGCAAGTTCATCCAGAGGATTCAGTAGATACACCAGGTAGTCAGGGAACAATTGGAGAAGATTCAAGCATAGTATAAATCTCAGCATGACAAGCACAGGGTTGATCATCAGTTCCAGGTTTGAAACCAGGTATGGCTTCACATCAGCAAGGAAGGATTGAAGGGTGAAGGAAAGAAACTCAAGCATATCAGATATGGACCCTTCACTATCTTGGAGAAAAGTGACACTAATGCTTTTCGTTTAGATCTTCCACCTTATATGTAGATTTACTCCGTTGTGAACGTAGAGAAATTGACACTTTTTTAGCCTCCCATGATCATGGATCAGAATGAGGAAGTTTCAATACCTTCAGTCGATGAGTTTGCACCTGAGTACTTGGATGAGTTACAAGAATATATCATCTTGGACAGAAGGACGAGGACTTCACGTAGGGGTGATGTTGTTTAATTTCGAGTAAGCTTAAAGGGAACACATCCAAGCAAGGAAAAGTGGATTGAGAAAGACAAAGTGAGTGGACTCTTCCCTCACTTACCAATTTATTAATGAAAGCTTTTGGTGGTCCAAAAAGCTCTCAGTGGGAAGGCGTAATCCAAAAAGGATCCAGAGAAGGGTAATAACAACTCATAACTTACAGAGGCAACTCAGGACGCTCAAAATGGCTTCAACAGACAGCAAAACGAAAAAAATTCAAAGTTCACAAAACTCAGGTAAAATGGCATGATCATGAAGAGAGCATCGCAAGATTTCTAATGGTGCAAACGGCTCATCAAACAAAGTTACGGATCAAAAGTTATAAGCAGTCAAAGTTCAGGTCAAAATTGGTCAAAAGCCAAAAAGTCAAGGTGACACATAGCACCATTACAAGGGTGACACATGGCACATATGTATATCTAAGTTGGCATGGGATGACGTGGCAAGGTAGACACGTGGATGAATTGAGTGATGACAAGTGTCAGTTCATGGGAAAATAATATGGTGCCACATGGCCCAGTCATGGGCTACCACGTGGCACCCCTCCAATGGTTGGTGTGTGTAAAAGTTATATGACTCCATAGGAGTCAAACTCATGACCTCTCCTTAGCCAAAAGGCCCCACAACTCCGCACTAGCCAACCCTCCATTACATGTTTCTTATTTGTAATGTGATAAAAATATTATTTAAGTTTTGATAAGGTGTCATATGGGGGAGAAAAGGGCTAGGCCTTCAGCCCAGCCCTTGGTTACGTGTTAGCCCATATGACCACCACATCCGCCAACTTAGGGGCTTATCCAACTGCCACTATATTTAGAATATTCTGCCAGTTAATAACCATTCCACCATTTTAGTGGTCGCCCGCTAGATTTGGCAGGGCGCGCCAACATTTGTTGTAACCACTTGCCAAAAGGGGAGACCCATGGGATTCGACCCCGGGACCTCCGCCTAGACCTCCACTAACCAATGACTTAGAATAGCCATCGCCAACCAACACTCCAACAACCTCAGTTATGACATAATCGCCACAATTTTGTATAAGAAGGGGGTTCGCCAGTGCATTCGGGAGACAAGACAGAGCACGAAAGAGGAGTCCAAGTGTGCCCGTACGGACTTGTACGGATTGGGGCACTCTTTTCAAGATTTCTCATTCATTTATTGCAGGAGTAGTGGCACGCAAACTGAGGCAAGGGTGTCTCTTGGGCCAAAAAGTGTCTGACTCAGATCGAGGCATGGAGATAGTCATTTTTAGGTAAAACGATGCCACGAACGCAGTGGTGGTGTTAGTTTTCTGATCTGAGCAAAGCTTATGTATCTTAACTCCAGAATGAGGTATACTTATGTATTTTTCCCAATTATTTTGTGGAGTTAATGAAAAGATCTACCCATTTGAGAGCAGGACCCGGAGACATAGTCCACCAGGGACGAACTCCGTTATCAAGTTCTTTGTGTTCATATTGCATGATTATGTCTCTTTCCTTTTGATCTTTTCCTTCTTTATGGCGTACTTTTTTTTATGCTCATTTAATACAATTCTTTAATAAGTCACCTGACGAAAAGATCATGGATCAGTGATACACCATGAATTAGGGGAAAGCTCCCACAATAGAAAGGAATAATTTGATGAAAGGAGGGCGATTGAAACCCCTGTAGATTTGGCTGAAAATATAAGAAGCCTCATGGAAGAATTACAGAGTTGTAAGGCTGACAATGAAAGGTTAATAAAAGAGCAGGAAAAACAAACTGAAATTAATGTAGTTCTATTGTGGAGCTTATCAAATACACAAAGGCAATTGCAGCATGGACAAGCAGCTAGTCATGTGGACAGACATCTTACGAAAAAAACTCAGAGTCCACCTGAGATATGAAAGAATGGCCTTGAATGTGGCCACACAAGGAGGAGCACCTCAAAGAAATCCCAACATGGATCCAAGAGACACTCATTAGAAGAATCCTCTCATGAGGAAACTGAAAACTCCAAGGAATATTCTAGTAGCAAAACTAGTTCGCATTCCCAGAGGAAAAGAAAGAAGAGGAACCATTCCAAGAGTTGTGACCCTGAAGAGTTCAAGAAATCTAAACTGCCCACTTTTGATGGAGATATTAAGAAGGGGGAAGAAGCAAACGTTTGCCCGCTTGGCTTGAAAAAGTAATTTAGAGTCCATTACTACTCTGGAAATTTAAAGTTTTGAATAGCCATTTTTAACCTGAATGGAAAGAACTCCATTTGGTGGGAGGACCTTAGGATTGTGAAAGGAAACCATGAGAAGGACTTGTCATGGAAACAATTTGAGAAATTCTTCAAAAATCAATATCTGTCAAAGAAATACTTTGATGGGAAAACCAAGGAATTCTATGAACTCAAGTTAGGAAATCTCTTCATAGATGAATATATCAATAAATTCCTTGAGCTAATGAGGTATGCGCCCTACATCAAAGATGAAAAGGTAAATATGCAACGATTTATTAGTGGACTACCTCAGTCCTTCCAGGACAGGATTGAATTTGATGAGCCAAAGACCTTAGAAGACACTATCTAGAAGGTGAGGTATTTCTATGAGCAATTGAAGAATAAGACAAAACCTCATTAGGACTGGAAGAAGAAAATTACTTCGGGATTCAAGAAGAAGGGGTTTAAACCCTCAAGATTCAAGATTTATGGGAAAGGTTCTAAGATGAGCCTTCCTGCTAAAAGTGTATACCAACAAAATTTCCCCTCTCAGAGTGGAAATAAACCCTTTGGAGCAGCCCCAGGTAATATTGATAACACAAAGAAAGAATGCTTAAAATGTTGGGGTTGTGAAGAAAAACATCTGCTAAGGGATTTCCCATATAGAAAACAGAATAATAGGAGGGTCTACAACATCCAAGAGGCTACCATAGTCAATGATGTGGTTAGGAGCAAGCCACATATTTATGCAGCTTTGGATAATAAACAAGCCTACCACCAAGCTTCAGTGGTGGAGATGGAAGGTATGATTGCCAACCATCTAGTTTCCATTTTAATTGACCTTGGTTCTAATTTGAGTTATGTTGCCCCTCAAATTGTTGAGAAATGTAAAATACAACAAATTAAACATGTCAAATCATGGTTGGTACAACTAGCCACTAGAACGAAGAGAAAAGTAACAGATGTCATACCATCATGCCAATTCGTTATGAGTGGATTGCCCACCCAAGCGACCCTAAACATACTTCCTTTATGATCTTATGACTTGTTGATTGGCATGGACTGGTTGGCTGCCCATAAGACCAAGTTGGATTGTTACAATAAAACTTTGGAATGTGACAATGAATAAGGGAGGAAGGTAACCCTACAAGCGATTCAAAAGCTTGTCTCAGTGAGACAAATATCAACCCTTCAAGTGAAAAAGTATTGCAGAAAAGGATTTCCTTTCTATGAAATACAAGTGTTGGACTTTGTTGAGGACGACAAACCAAGCCTAGAGTACCACCCCATAATAAGAGAGTATAGAGATGTGTTTCCAGAAGAGGTACCAGGTCTACCTCCAAGAAGAGATATTGATTTTTCAATAGATCTTGCACCAGGAGTGGTGCCAGTTTCTAGAATACCCTATAGAATGAGTACACTAGAGTTGGTTGAGATCAAGCTACAATTAAAGGAAATGATGGACAAAGGATACATTCGGACTAGCGTGTCTTTATGGGGATCACCGGCCTTGTTTGTGAAAAAGAAGAATGGCACACTTAGGTTGTGCATAGACTATAAACAACTCAATAAGATGACCATAAAGAATAAGTATCCCTTGCCAAGGATTGATGACTTATTTGACCAATTAAGGGGTGCTAGAATTTTTTCCAATATTGACTTGAGGTCTGGATACCATCAGGTTTAGATATGGTCACTATGAATTTCTGGTGGTGCCATTTGGGCTAACCAACCGCTTTTATGTGCTTAATGAATAATGTACTCAGTAAATTCTTAGACAGATTTGTATTGTTTTTCATTGATGATATCCTAATATGTTATAAGAATAGGGAAGAGCATGAAGAACATCTCAAGCTAGCACTTCAAGTACTGAGAGAACATCGGCTCTATGCTAAGTTTAGTAAGTGTGACTTCTTTCATAAACAAGTACATTACTTAGGCAACGTTATTTATGAAGAAGGGGTGGCAGTTGATCTTGACAAGATCAAAGCCATCATGGATTGGCCTACCCCAAAGGATGTATCTGATATCCGATCCTTTATGGGCCTAGCTGGATACTATAGGAGGTTCATAAAAGGATTTTCCAAGATTGGTTTCCCAATCACTTCCCTTCGGTAAAAGGGAGTTAAATTCATTTGGACATCAGAATGTGAAGAGAGATTCCAAGAGCTGAAATACCTTCTAACCAATGAACCTGCATTGAATATTTTAGACCCAAACAAGGACTTCCTTGTGTGTACATATTCCTGCAAGGAAGGATTTAGAGGAGCCCTTATGCAAGAAGAACATGTAATTTTCTATGAATCCATAAAATTGAATGAGCATGAAATCAATTATGTGACCTCTTAGTGCCTAAAATGTACCAGCAACATTTTAAGCGTTTCATTAGATCAAGGCTTAGTTTACCCATTTCCCAAGTCTTTAGTCAATATCATAACTTCCAATTCCTTCATTGAACTTTGACAAGTTCCTAATTGATCGTATTTTTTCTCAAAACCATGTGATCTTTGTCTTATGACCCGCAAAACAAAAAATAATAAATTGTTATTTTTTACGTAGGATGCTTAGTTTTTATGCATTCCTAGATTTTCAAATAAAAAATATAATTTTTGTTTGCCCTTTTTACCAAAAAGAAGTGGTGTGTGTTCAAGTGTCAACCAAGTCCCGTGAGACAGCGCGGTTGGTAATGACAAGTACCTTTCTCCAAGTGTTGAGAGGAGGTCTTGGGGTCAAATCCGGCTGGGTCTCCGGGACGAATTGTACTGGCTACTTGTGATGTAAATGATTTATATCTCTAATATAAATAGAGTTAATTTCTCGTTGGAAAAAAAAGTGTCAACCAATAATCCTAGGCCATATATTACATATCAAACTGCATATTCCAAACTCCAAGTCCACATGTCCTAGGCCATATATTACATATCAAACTGCATATTCCAAACTCCAAGTCCACATGTCAAGCGCAGTCACAACATAAATAACCAAAGCCAAGCGCAAACGCCAAGCCCTTTACATCCTACATGTCTCAGGTATTATATCATATATAAGAGTACTGGTGCATATAAGCATGTTAATATCTGAAATCTCGATGCATGTGGCATTTTGTTCATGAATAAAATAAAATAAAAACAAAACACAGGCTGTCAGGTGCTGAGATTGCAGGTGTCAAGTGTATGAAGTTTAGAACTTGATTTATCTGGCTGCATGAGATCGCCCAAGGCACCATGAGGAGGAAGCTCGAATGTGTGTTATCAATATAATAGTTGACAGTTGCAGGGTTTGCAGGCTTATTAGCAACAGATCGAATTCTCCGGGAGGGAATCCATTTGAGTTGTATCGTGCCAAGGTTTCCAGATGTCGATACCTATGCTTTTTGTTGGAGGGATTTGAGAAGCACATGAAGCCAAATCTCATTGGTGTGATCTTAGAGGAGTCGCCACTAAAAATTCTTAGCAAATCAACAGCAGTGTTTTCATTGAAGGAGTTGTCATAGCACAGAGCATTTGATATCGTCAAGAAGGTGACATGGAGGGAGCGGCCCTGTAATAGTTGATTTCACGACTACGAGAATGATATTCTTTCAAATTATACCATGTTATCTTACCTGCCAATGCCAATCACTACTACACTTGATCATTTATATACATTCAAACCCTAGTCAGAATTTTCAATACAATTTCAGACTAATCATCCAATGCCCAAAAAACTGAGCGCCATATCATGCTTCAGAACATTTGTTGCAGGGTAATGTTGACAATGGTGAGGCAGGTGTGCAATAGGGAGGCTAAGGTTCCAGGCAAATTGCTCCCTCTGCTTGAATGTTTGAGAAATATCAGTGCCCACAAGTTTGGTTCCATCTTCAAGCACCAATGGTGAATGCAAAGATAAGGAAAGTTGTAAGAGTAGGATATGCAAAAGTTGTTTCTATTGGCTCTCCTATGAACTTAACTTATGATCACCAACATTTGGGCATTAGATCATAAACACTTATTCAAATAGGAGAAGGCAGGAGACAACAACTATTCATCGACCTCTCATGTCAAATTAGACAAGTTCCATACATGGAATTGTTCAAATTCTATTATGGTATTATAGCTTGTTTCATGTTTGTGTTGTCAACCCTTTCACTTGTTGAATGCAGGGCATTGTGCCAGTGCATTAATTTCATATTTCTCAGCATAATCTAGCAAGGATATAACTTCAGCAGATGCCTTTTATCTGTTAATAACTATTGTACACCAAGTATAGGATCGAGGTTAAGAAGTTAATCAAAGAGTTGAAAAACAGGATCTAAGGATTTTTCTAAACAGATTTATTTGCTTAAAATCTGGCAAACTCATTATAGTTGATTTTTTTTTATCACTGGATATGAATCGAGTGGATCTACAAACTTTTTGAATGGATCCAAGTGGCAGAGCATCTCCAACATTCGAGACCTTTTTGAGATCAAATTCCATGCTTTAGTCACCTCTCAACAGTTAAAGGAACAATTGGCAGAAAATGAACAAATAGCAACTAAGTGGCAGTCAAATGCAGATTTGTTGACAACAAAGAAGGTGATTGGTCTACAACAGCTTCAGTATTCGACACCTATTTGTAACCATATTTAGATTTGGTTTATTTAATTTTGTTTATAGAAAAATAGGAATATATGAAGATGGTGGGCTCTAAATATTTGGATCATTTTCATATGTAAAAGAGGCATAGAGGGAGAGCAGTTTTCATGATTGTGGTTCGACTTTGTGAATTATAAGAAAAATATGTACTAAGACAATTGTTGAGTATATATCTAAATGCAGAATTATCTCTCTGATATTTTGATCAGACTTCCATTACTTTCCTTTTATTTCCTGTATATGTGGATGAATTGCAAAGTTCATAGTGTCTATAGTTCATTTGATGATTAAGAGATGTCATTCTTTCATTGCATTAGTGGATTTAGATCCCACATATTATTTAATGATGTAATTAACCATTTGTATATGCTTTTACTGTATCTGAGATGGTGTTCTCTATCCCATATCAGTTTTAATTCATCTAATCAGAGAGGACTTTGTTTGTTGGAATGTGTTCATCATAGTCTTGGCTAAGTGAGGCTTAATAGTTCATAGATTGATCCATCCTATAAATTCTTTCATCCAACCAAATAGCTTTATTTTATCAAGCTCGTTCCCTTTACAGTCAGGGAGTGACTCTTGGAGTGATAACAAATTGGCGTCGTTGTCGTGGAATGGAATTGAAGCTAGTTTCCTTGGGAGAATGACACAGATCCGAATTTTGATGGCAGACAAGGGAAGGACACAGAAATCGACTGTAATAATCTTCCTGGCGACTCCACAATCAAAGACTCCGCTGGGGAGGATCCTGTTGACAGAAAGATGAAAGGGCATAAGGGAAAAAACAGGTATCAGTTCATGAGCTTCCTTCATGAAATTTTGTTGTTCTTTGTCAATTCATTTTTTCTTTTCCCTTCACGTATAAAGAGGATCATCTTGTGCTTTGTTTATTCATATGACCATCAACCTTCTTATATATATCCATCCTTGAAAGAGGAAAGTTTGCAGCATGCTTATGTTGTTGATGTTGATCCTATATATTTACCTCAATCTATTCATAAAGATGAGCTTTACATTCAAATCCCTCCTGAATTCAATCACTCTTGTAACCTTGAGGAGATTTAAACCAATGCAAAAATTTCTCAGATCTCATTATCTTTAGTGACTATTGAGCCTTCCAATCAGCTTGTTAGTCAGCATGATCATCCCACTACTTTTCAAACTAGAATTAGGATGAATATGTTTAAACCTTTAAAGATGCCATATCGTATTCATCCTGGTCCTCTTTGTTGGCCCTCGACCAAGTTTTGAGAGAACATTGGTCGTGTTTAACCATTTTTGGAACTTAAACAGGCTAGTCGAAGATGGAGCGCCCAAGCGGAGCTGAGATCATGGGATCTCACTCGTTTTGTGGGATTTTTGGGTTATTAGGGTTTATGTAACGAGTATGGGATGTCGGCCCATGGGTTCACCCATGTTTAGGCATTTTTGTAATGTATAAATAGATAGCTAAGCGATGTAAGAAGTAGTTACTTGTGATTGGCTTAGTGCAAGAAAGGCATAAGTGTTAGCTATGTGCAAAGACTTGTAATTGGCTTAGTGCAAGAGAATGAAAGTTTCTTTGTGCACAGGCATTGTATGTAAGGCTTTGTGCTATTAAGGAGTTGGCTTTGTGCCTTGACTTGGTTTTGGAGGAAGGTGGATCTAGTGTGATGTGCGCAGATCACCTGTCCAGTGCGAAGCTGAGCTCTATGGCTTTGTGCACAGGAGTAGAAGAATGTAGAAATATTGAATACTAATAAAGAAGAAGAAGAGTTGGTGGACGTAGCCCCACACTAGGGTGAACCACGTATATCCTGTGTTGATGTGCTTTGTGGAATGTTGTTCATGTTGTTTATCTATTTATCTGTTTAGTGTGTTGATCTTGATGTATGATAGATAGATCTATCGATGCTTAGTGCTTATGTATGATGAATGCTAGATCTGAGTTGATGTTATGTGCTAAATGATTGGATGTTCTTAATATTGATTATTACTGCGCTAATCTGTAATAAGGGTTTAACGTGCGATCTGAATAAGGTTTAAGAACTAATGCATGTTATTGGCTAAGCGCTATGTTAAGTGTTGTAATCACAAATCTGTGTCCCAGCTCAGTTGTAGACACATGAGTCCCACAACCCCTCCTTCCTCTACCTCGGGTGATACTTCATCTGCTTCACAGGTGTTTCTGAAAGGGTTGGTAGTTAGGGTTTTGTTGGTGCATTGTTGAAGCGTTGAACCTCGGGTCTGCCCTTGTGCCAACAAATGGTTCTGTTGTCGGGACCTGAAACTGTGATTGCTGGGAACTGAAGAAAAGAGAAAGATATGTGCATAGATCTGTTGTTGTAGTGCAGAGTATTCTACTTGACTTGCGAAGCTCTGTGCTAAGAAAGAAACCCAATCTGAAGAAAAGAGGTAAGATCTTAAAGCTTTGTGCTCTAGTAAAGGTAAGATAAGTGAAAAATTTTGCTTCAAAAGTATGAATCTAGGTATGTTTGATAGATTTTGTCCTAGTCTGAAAACTAGGGCACAGGTAGAAGAAAGAATGGATCTGAATAAATTTAATAGAGATAGTGAAAGATATGTTATTCCTATGCATAGAAAGAGTTTTTGGACTAACAAGTGGATGCAGGAACCTAGAAAGAATTTTTGCAGATTTCAAGTCCATCACTATGATCCCAGTGCGCAGTACAAGAAAGGTTGGGGATCATTTAAAATAAAGAGAGGATTGACACTATGTTATAATTGAAAAAGATCGGGACATCTTGCTAAGGAATTCCCTGGTAGAGGTCATATTTGTCTTTGTTGTAAAGCTATTGATCATGAGGTTGAGGATTGCCCAAAGATGATTGATAAAGTTGACAAGATGAACATGAGACAAGAAAACTATAAAGAAGGACAAGAGACTAAGGATATGTTAGAGAACCGGAAAGAATCGGAGACTATGTTATTACAGCTGAAAGAAACACTGAATGATCACAGAGACATCAGTTTAACGGAGATCTTAAAAGAGAAGCAGTGCATAGAAACAAGAATAGGAGACTTTGACATAGACTGTGTATTGGATGAAGAAACACACGTGAATATTATGCCAGAAATCACTTGGAAAATTTTGGGAAAGTCTGCTATGATACCTTCATTAGGAAAGATAGGCTTGTTTAAAGGAAAAATTATAACCCTATGTGGAAGAGTTACTAATGTACCTATGACTGCTCATGAAACATCGACTAAAGAAGAATTTGAAGTCATTAAGTTTGTTGAGAACAACGACCCTTTTGCACTTTTGTTAGGAAAGACTTGGATTGGGAAGGGCCAGATCAGAAGGAAAGCAGAGGAGGAAGCTACAACACAAAAAAAGAAAGAATTAAGGGACTTCATAGCCAGAAAGATAGCGCGACTAATAGAAGAACAAGAGGATAAGTCGAAGCAACAAAGGGCAAGAGAAGTAGCTGTCTAACTTTAAAAAACACAAGAAGGCTTAAAGCACTTGCCCATGCAAGAAAGAAGTGCATCCACCCTGGAAATAGTAAGAGAAGAGGTAATACCTTTGCATCCTTTGGAAGAACATCAGCAGTACGAAGTTACTAGGCTAAGAGAAAGTAAGAATAAGAATGGAAAGAGGAATCCAGAGACTCGGATCATAGGAAAGAAGGAAAGAAATCTTAGTAAGAAGAAAGCAAAGTTAGAAAAACTATAGGAAGTTCCAGAGAAGACTTCGCAGAAGGAAGGCTTGCAGAACTTGAACCTCGTTGGAATAGCAGAACCACGCAGAATGGGACTTCGCCACGACGAAGTTATATGACTGTTGGAGGCATCCTGACCGTTAGAACGATGCTCCAGAATGGCTAGAAATGAAGTTATTGACGGAAAGATTGTCATTGGACCGTTGAGACCGAGCTATAACAGATGGATGCGCATTGATGGACGTATTCCTACTCGTTGAAGGAATCCATTATGACATTGCGTATTTAACCCGTCAGACGTTGCGCCGGGACCACTTTTTGAAAACTGAGATATCCACACTAACATAAAACTGATTGCATGCCGCACTATGTTATCTAGACCTCGTCGTTAGTTTGATTACCTTGCTTATCCGTTCACCTACCCGATTTATTTTATTACAAGTGTGAGTGTCGGGTGAACGTAGCACAGTAGAGAATTCGGTGGAGGAAATTCTTGTGGATCTCATGACTGAGAAAGTCATGTCTATAGGAATACAGGCATCGTCGACTGGAGGATTGCAAGCATCCCCATCGACTAGACGACGTTCTGGCCACACTGCTAAGAAACGAAGCAAACACCGTGATGACTTGGCTAACACGAAGCAGATCCCGTCAGTCTTTCTTGAATACATATCATCATTGACTGGCGTGGTTAACTGCGATTGTGTCCCGCGTGATTTCCAATACACATTGATCACTGCGTACCTCCCGAAGGGGATACGCGCAGTTGGACCCCAGTTGGGATTGATCCCAACTCTCAAGATCGGTGACTTCAACTTCAGATATTGAAAGAACTATGCGATGCTCGCGCCGCATAGGTACCTGATGAACACAACTGGGAAGAAGCCCAAGATAGTCTCCCAGCTGTGGATTAAGGAGCTCGCGCGCTCCTTGATCTTGAACGTGATGAAGATCCCCCACTTCGGCCGACATCGGGAGGTTAACACTTGCGTTAAACTCCTCTTATCGTGCTACCATGGAGGGCATTTTTGGCTTGACAGGCGCGTGATTGTAGATCCGGTGTTGACCCATATCATTACATGATTGAGCATGCGGGGACCAGACCCTCACCAATTCTACCCAGGGAAGGCTACAGATCATTCCCTGGCCCAGCGTATAAAGGAAGCCTATGCTGATGTAGAGAAGGGGAAGTGAGGCTACAAGGTAGCCTCCATTCAAGATGGCGCAGTGTGCCTAGCTTGTCAGCTTAAAGTGGGCAAGCTCGTCAGAAAGAACAGGATGACACAAGTCATAGGGTTCATAGTGGACCTCACAAAAAAGTGTGTCGAAGGAATGCAGATGAACTGGGTGAGTTACCTCGTCAACAATTTGGAGAAGGATTGTCGCGAAGTGCAGGACCAAGGCTACGAGTTTCATTTCAGTTGGTTACTGATTTTAATTGCATTTGACGCTTGGCAGATGCTGGAGGGAGCGACATTTCCCGAAGTCGAACCATCATATCCGTTGGTTGCAAGGTTCTCCACCTTGTGGTACACGAGTGATATGGTGAAGCAGTGGCAATCGAATGTGGTGTTCCATGTCTACTACATATAGTTGACGCACGCAATTGAATCATTCCCCCAAAGGACCCCAAATACCTTGCATCAATACAAACCGTTCGTGAAGTTCCACGCAGACCGACACTTCATCTACATCATTGTGCTTAAGGATGATAGTAAGGAGGAGTTGTAGTCTTACTATAAATTGTCTGAGGAAGACATGGAAGAGATCACTAAGGAATGGACAACAGAATTCCTTGTACCGGTCGAAGATGCAGAACTCTTTGACCCCGGCATCATTGAAACTTGTTTGGTCACCCAGACTGAGTATGATGGAAAGAGCAGCGCAAAGAAAAATAATAAAAAGGAAAAGGAGGAAGTGCATGACATAGAAAGTGATGATAAGGACAACACATCGAAGGAAACTGCGCCTGACTCACCTGCAGCAGGAGGAGGAGACGAAGTGAACCAAGAGGAAGGAGGGGAAGAAGGAGACAAGCAAAAAAAAGGCGAAGTGACACCGTCAAAGGATCCCCTTACAGAGGCTGAGACATCGAAGAAAAGGAAGGCTTCTCCGCAGAAACCCTCGGCCAGAAAGAAGACTTGAGCCAATAATCCTCAGTCGCAGAATGTGCTCATAGTGGATGATGTAGATATCATCATCACAGTCGTAGAAGACGCTTTACAAGATATCCTACAAAGACATGAATTGAAGCAAGAAACATTGTATGACAGAATAGAGAAGGAGCTCAGAGACATACAACAAGCCATCTACTCGAGCCGCACAATGTCTACTGCATCGTTGCCATCAGAAATTGTAGAATTGGGGGATGAGCCCACCCAATTACAAAGGCTAGCAAATGCAACCGAGGCTCAACTTCGTCGAGTCCAAGAAGAAAAGGAGCAGGCCACAGAGGCCTTAGAGCAACTTCGAGTTGCGCAGTAAGAAAAAGATGAAGTTAGAGCGAAGTTCAAAGAGGACAAAGAGAATATGCAGAAAGAAAAAGAACAACTTCTTGCAGAGCAGACTGTGGTTAAAGAGGCAATGACTATAGCACTTCGCTTTGTGTCGAGCTTGGCGCAGGAGGAAGAAGAGTCAGCCGAGATACAAGTGGGAAAGCTCACTGAGGCCATTCAACAACTTCAAGCAAGAGTAAGGGAGCGAGAAATCCAAGCAGTGTCGAGCACTCCGCAAGAAGTGTGCGATCAGAGGGAAGAAGCTGTCAGGAACGCAATAGAAAGAATCAGGGCATTGGCCTCAGAGTGTAAGAAATTAAGTGAATGAGGTGCGCAGACCTATGAGCGCCTTACATAAGATCCAAAGCTGAGGAAACTGGAGGCACAGCTCCAGGAGGCGAAGCAACAGGCGTCCACCATACAAGCACAACTGAAATTGTTTATTTTCGTTGAGAAGATGAAGAGGTCACAGGAGCAACACACGGTCGAAGATGGAGTGCCCAGGCAGAGCTGAGATCACGGGATCTCACTCATTTTGCGGGCTTTTTGGGTTATTAGGGTTTATGTAATGGGTATGGGATGTCGGCCCATGGGTTTACCAATGTTTAGGCCTTTTTGTAATGTATAAATAGATAGCTAAGCGATGTAAGAAGTAGTTAGTTGTGATTGGCTTAGTGCAAAAAAGGTGTAAGTGTGAGATATGTGCAAAGACTTGTAATTGGATGAGTGCAAGAGAATGTAAGTTTCTTTGTGCACAAACGTTGTATGTAAGGCTTTGTGTTATTGAGGAGTTGGCTATGTGCCTTGAATTGGTTTTGGAGGAAGGTGGATCTAGTGCGATGTGCACAAATCACCTGTCCAGTGCGAAGCTGAGCTCAGTGACTTTGTGCATAGGAGCAGAAGAATGTAGAAATTTTGAAGACTAATAAAGAAGAAGAAGAGTTGGTGGATGTAGCCTCACACTGGGGTGAACCACATAAATCCTGTGTTGATGTGCTTTGTGCAATGTTGTTCATGTTGTTTATGTATTTATCTGTTTAGTGTGTTGATAGTGATGTATGATAGATAGATCTATCGATGCGTAGTGCTTATGTATTATGAATGATATATCTAAGTTGATGTTATGTGCTAAATGATTGGATGTGCTTAATCTTGATTATTACTGCATTGATCGGTAATAAGGGTTTAACCTGCGATGTGAATAAGGTTTAAGAACTAATGCATGTTATTGGGAAAGCACTTTGTTAAGTGTTGTAATCACATATATGTGTCCTAGCTCGGTTGTAGACACCTGAGTCCTGCAACCCTCCCCCCGCCTCTACCTCAGGTGAGACTTCATCTGCTTCGCAGGTGTTTCCGAAAGGGTCGGTAGTTAGGGTTTTGTTGGTGCGATGTTGAAGCGTTGAACCCCGGGTCTACCCTTGTGCCAACACTCTTGATTGCCTTGAGTATCTTCCCCATTTTTCTGGAGAGAATCATGTCACAATTGAGCGGCATTTCGGGGCCTTTGAATTTTTTTTTTATCAATTCGAGATTATTCATGATGATGTTACTATGAGGATTTTCTCCAAAACTTTGTTTAGAGATGATGCATTATGGTTTAAGGATTTGATAGTTGATTCCATTCGTTCTTGGATCGACTTGTCCAATGATTTTTCAAAGCATTGGGGTGAGAACAAGTGTCGTGATTTGTACCTCGCTGATTTTTATGATTTGAGAAGAGGCGAAGACAAAGTCTTGTCTGTCTTTAATAGAAGGTTCTACAACATTTATCATGACGTGTCTTTGGAGATCCGGCCTACAGATGTTGCTGCCATGGTGTTCTATGTTATGGCTCAGTATCCAAACCTTGTCCTTATCCTAAGAGAAAGGAAGTCTTCATCCTTAGCATGCTTATTCGAAGATGCCCAAGAAATTGAGGAGAACATATGTGCTTCCAAGAGAGTTTGAGATACAACTTACTTTGAAAATATGCATGCACATGAGCAAGGGAACTGTCGGTATGTTTCATATTTTGAGCAAGAAGATGGTGAGTATGAAGCATATATGGAACAACAACAAGAATGTGAGTATATGTAAGATATGGAATCATATTCTTCATTGTTTTCATATTTTTCGATGGACAAGTATGCATGTCAAGTTGATGATCAGTTTTCAAACCATTTTGACCATGAGGTAACTGATAACTGCATAGGTAATTACATGTTTCTAGCTTATCATAATCAGTATGCTTTAACTCTTGTTTTATCATCATCTTATGATAATTATTCTGAAGAGGGAGTTGTTGCTACTGATGATCAAGATCTGATCACAAGGGAACTAGAAGGTTGTCAGTTTTCAACCGGAGAGACATTCATAGATGAGGCATTCATGGATCAACATGCTTCTGATTTCGGTTTCAAAGATCCATTTGCAGCCTTGTTGGAGTCTTATGTTTTAGATCTTCTGAAAATTTCAGATTACGTTAACTCACCAACACTTCCAGGTGAGTTTTGTTTCCTTAAGGAATTTTTATTGTTGTTGTTATATTTCAGCCATTATCTATTGATGAGTGGTATGGACAAGATCATTTCAATTTTGAAACTACTTGAATGGTTGTTATGGAAGTCTACCTTTACTTGACCAACTTACATAACTGGTTAGAAGTAGGGTAGCATAGGAATTAAGTTCGCTTCCCGAGCATTTTTTTCCTTCAGTTTGTCGCAGAAGTAGCAGTTAGTTTGCTTGAATAAAGGCAGGTTTTGAAGGTGTTCAGAGAATGTTTGCACAATTGTCTCCATAGCCCAATGATAAAGGCATACGATCTAATAGGTTCTTGGAGCCTCGCAGGGAAGTCTCCATCCCAGTTGGAGCCAGATGTTAGTGCCTAAAATGTATCAACAACATTTTAAGTGTTTCATTAGATCAAGGCTTAGTTTTCCCATTTCCCAAGTCTTTGGTCAGTATCATAACTTCCAATTCCTTCATTGAACTTTGAAAAGTTCCTAATTCATCGTATTTCTGCTCAAAATCCTGTGAGCTTTGGCTTATCACCTACAATACAAAAAATAATAAATTGTTATTTTTTGCCTAAGATCCTTAGTTTTTATGCATTCCTAGTTTTCCCATTTCCCAAGTCTTTGGTCAGTATCATAACTTCCAATTCCTTCATTGAACTTTGAAAAGTTCCTAATTCATCGTATTTCTGCTCAAAACCCTGTGAGCTTTGACTTATCACCTGCAATACAAAAAATAATAAATTGTTATTTTTTGCCTAAGATCCTTAGTTTTTATGCATTCCTAGATTTACAAATAAAAAATATAGTTTTTATACCAAAAAGAGGCAGTGTGTTCAACTGTCAACCACTAATCCTAAGCCATATAACTCATCAAACATAAGATCATTAGTTTTTATGCATTCCTAGATTTACAAATAAAAAATATAGTTTTTATACCAAAAAGAGGCAGTGTGTCAAACTGTCAACCACTAATCCTAAGCCATATAACTCATCAAACTACATATGACAAACTCAAAGTCCACGTGTCAAGCACAGTAGACACATCAGTCACCAAAGCCAAGCGCCAACCCCTTTCCATTCCACATGTCTCATTGATTATAGTTAAGAGTAATAGCGCATCTAAGCATGTTAATATCTAAAATCTCGATGCATGTGTGATTTTGTTCATGAGTAAAATAAAAAAACCAAAACACAGGCTGCCAAGTGCTGAGATTGCAGGTGTCAAGTGTATGAATTTTAGAACTTGATTTATTTGGCAGCATGAGATCGCCCAAGGCGCCATGAGGAGGAAGCTCGAATGCATGTTATCAGTATAACAGTTGACAGCTGCAGGGTTTGCAGGATTATTAGCAGCATATCAAATGCTCCAAGGGGAATCCATTTGAGGTGTATCATGCCAAGTTTCCAGATGGCGATACCTACACTTTCTATTGGAGGGATGTGAGAAGCACACGAAGCCAAATCTCATTGGTGTGATAGTCGAGGAGCCACCACTAAAAATGCTTAGCAAATTAACATCAATGTTTTCGTTGAAGGAGTTGTCATAGCACAGAGCATTTGATATCGTCAAGAAGGTGACATGGAGGGAGCATCCCTGTAATAGTTGGTTTCAGGACTACGATAATGATATTCTTTAAAATTATACCATGTTATATTACCTGCCAATGCCAATCACTACTACACTTGATCATTGATATACATTCAAACCCTAGTCAGAATTTTCAATACAATTTCAAACTAATCATCCAATGCCCAAAAAATGAAGTGCCATATCATGCTTCAGAACATTTGTTGCAGGGTAATGTTGACAATGGTGAGGTAGGTGTGCAACAGGGAGGCCAAGGTTCCAGGAAAATTGCTCCCTCTTCTCGAATGTTTGAGGATTATCAGTGCCCACAAGTTTGGTTCCATCTTCAAGCACCAATGGTGAATGCAAAGATAAGGAAAGTAGTAAGAGTGGGATATGCAAAAGTTGTTTCTATTGGCTCGCCTATGAACTTAACTTATGATCACCAACATTTGGGCATTAGATCATAAACACTTATTCATATAGTAGAAGACAGGAGACAACAACTATTCATCGACCTCTCATGTCAAATTCAACAAGTTCCATACATGGAATTGTTCAAATTCTATTATGGTATTATAGTATGTTTCATGTTTGTGTTCTCAACCCTTTCAGTTGTTGAATGCAGGGCATTGTGCCAGTGCATTAATTTCAGATTTCTCGGCATGACCTAGCAAGGAGATAACTTCAGCAGATGCATTTTATATGTTAATAACTATTGTACACCAAGTATGGGATCAAGGTTAAGAAGTTAGTCAAAGAGCTGAAAAATAGGATCTAAGGATTTTTCTAAACATATTTATTTGCTTAAAATCTGGCAAACTCATTATAGTTGATTTGTTTTTATCACTGGATATGAATCGAGTGGATCTACAAAAATTTTGAATGGATCCAAGTGGCAGAGCATATCCAACATTCGAGACCTTTTTGAGATCAAATTCCATGCTTTAGTCACCTCTCAATAGTTAAAAGCACAATCGGCAGAAAATGAACAAATGGAAACTAAGTGGCAGTCAAATGCATATTTGTTGACAACAAAGAAGGAGATTGGTCTACAACAGCTTCAGTATTCGACACCTATTTGTAACCATATTTAGATTTGGTTTATAGAAAAAGAGGAATATATGAAGATGGTGGGCTCTGTATATTTGGATCATTTTCATATGTAAAAGAGGCAGAGGGGGAGAGCAGTATTCATATATTTGGATCATTTTCATATGTAAAAGAGGCAGAGGGGGAGAGCAGTATTCATGATTGTGGTTCGACTTTGTGAATTATAAGAAAATTGTGTACTAAGACATTTGTTTATTATATATGTGAATGCACTTTCCTTTTCTTTTTCTGTATATGTGGATGAATTGCAAAGTTCATAGTGTCTATAGTTCATTTGATGATTAAGAGATGTTATTATTTCATTGCATTAGTGGATTTAGATGCCACATATTATTTATTGTTGTAATTAACCATTTGTATATTCTTTTAGTGTATCTGAGTCTGTTGATCCAATGGTATTCTCTATCCCATATCAGTTTTAATTCATCTGATTTGTTCAGAGAGGAATTTGTTTGTTGGAATGTGTTCATCATAGTCTTGGATAAGTGAGGATTAATAGTTCATATATTGATCCATCCTATAAATTATTTTATCCAACCAAATAGATTTATGTTACCAAGATCATTCCCTTTATAGTCAGGGAGTCACTCTTGGAGTGATAACATGACCCATGATCTAGAATTGGCTGCCATAGTGCATGCTTTAAAAATGTGGAGGCATTACCTCCTGGGTAGAATATTTGTGCTTATGACAGACCATTGTGGGTTGAGGTCATGTTTTATCAACCAAAACTTAATGCTAGACAAGCTAGATGGATGGTTCTCCTTAGTGAGTTTGATTTTGAAATCAAACATATTAAAGGAAAAAAAAAAATGGAGTGGTTGATGCCGTTAGCAGAAGTGTGAAAATGATTCACCTGGCAGCGGTAAGAACCTGTGAAACGGATGTTAGGGAGAGAGTCAAGAGTGCACAAGAAACCGATGCATTCTTCGAGACTGTAAAATTGTACTCAGAACAATATCCCACAGGGCGCAAGTACGCAGGTTATCAAATGTTGAATGATGGCCTTCTAACTTACAAAGGTAGGTTGTATATCCCAAATTGTGATGACTTGAAGAAGTTTATGATGGATGAACTACACAAAAGACCATATATTGGTCATCTTGGTTATCAGAAAATGATTACGGCCACTAGGAAACTGTTTTATTGGCCAGGATTAAAGAAGGGCATAGTTGATTACTTCGCTAAATGTCTAGAATGTTAGCAGGTTAAGGAAGAACACCGGCATCTAGCAGGGTTGTTGTAGCCCCTACCAATTCCAGAATGGAAATGGGAAACCATCTCCATGGATTTTATCACCAGATTACCAAAATCGGCCAAGCATAATGATTCCATCATTGTAGTGGTGAAAAAATTGACCAAGGTTGCTCACTTCGTTCCCGTCAAGTCAACTTGCAAGGCAATAGATATTGCCAATATCTTCATGAAAGAAATATTTCAGTTGCATGGCATGCTTAAGGAGATCATATCTGACACAGATATGAAATTTACTTCAATCTTTTGGAAATATTTAATGGTTGGTTTTGAGACTAAATTGTTGTTTAGCACAACCTATCACCCTCAAAATAATGGACAAACAAAGAGGGTAAACCAATATTAAAGGACATGTTAAGGATGCATGTAATGCATCGGCATAAGAAATGGGAAGACCACCTGCCACTAGTAGAGTTTGCCTACAACAATGGATATCAAAAGTCATTGAAGATGAGCCCTTTTGAAGCCCTCTATGGTAGACAATGCAAGATTCCAATCAGTTGGAATAATCCAGTAGATAGAATTACAATCGGGCCAAACATGCTGAAAGAAATGGAACAACAAGTAATTTAGATCAAGCAATATCTAAAAATAGATCGAGATAGATAGAAATGCTAAGCAAACAGAAAGAGGACTCCTAGAGGGTTCAAAACAAGGGATCATGTGTATCTCTGAGTTAGACCCGGGAAAAGCTCCTTGAGGATGGGAGCTTGTGCCATGCTGGAACCTTGCTATTGTGGACCCTTTGAAATTTTGGATAGAGTGGGACCTGTAGCCTATAGGCTAGCACTTCCTCCCACAGTGAAGGAACATAATGTTTTCCATGTTTCGTTATTAAAGAAATATGTACATGATTCTAATCATATTATTGACTGGTTTTTGATTGAGGTGGAACCAGAAGGAGAATTCTTGTTGAAAACTCAATGCATAATAGACAAGAAGCAAACCCCACTCAGGAACAGAAACATTGCACAAGTCAAGGTGTAGTGGAAACACGTTGGCCAAGATGAGGCTACATGGGAAATGGAGGATGCCATGAAACATGCATATCCATTTTTGTTTACTTATGTACATATAGAGCACGTCGACAGATAGAACATCGAGGATGATGTTCCTTTATGGGGGAGAGGATTGTAATACCCCTCTTTCCCCTAGTCTGTAAATATAACTATAACTTTCAAAGGGACTATGGCAGACTAGATATGTGTGAATGTTTGATTTAATGACCCTTTGTATAAAAGGTCAATGTATGTATGTTTTGTTATTAATAGAAAATGGATAAGTGTTGCATAGCTGTTGAAATGGGGGTTTTCCAAGATAGACCATGGATGCTATGAAAGAGATGGTGAGGGGAACAAGAAATGATTGAGATGACCCCCCACCAAACTAGTACCTTACTGGAATTAATGGCTCAGACCCAGAACAGTTCTTTGACCAAGAAATGAATTACTAGTCAGAGTGGTAGCTGGAAGATTCTTCCTCAAGAGTTAATGAGGAGATGGGGTAGAGTACCTTGTTGGTTGTGGAGCCTGATTATCTTCCTGATTTATAGGTCTTTTACTTTCAGCCATGTTTATACCCCATGAAGTATTTACACCCCATAAGTATGTACACTCTTCCACGCGGGGGAGTGCAGAGGGGGGGTACCCCCTCTGCGGGGTCTGGGGAGGCTATCCCCCTGGCTGGGGGGTCTGGGGGCAAGTGGGCCCCCAACGGGGGTTTGGAGGCGAAGCCCCCGAAGAAAAAATTGCCTTGTAAAAGTATATTGTAATTTCATTGTAAATCTGGACCATTCATTATAAGGTCGCAGATCTAACGATAGAGATTATGTTAGGGTTTTTTGCCCTAGAAGGTAACCCTCTTTTATGAGGAAAATGTATCGCGGCTATGGATGGTGGTGAATATTGTATTTTGAGAGAGGAGACTGTGAGAGAAAGAAGAGGAAGTTACAGCGGGTTTTGTTGTAGGTTGTATCCCTTCATTTGTTGGATAATAATAAAGCAAGGACCTCTGGTGAACGTAGCCCACACTGGGTGAACCACGTAAATCTGTGTCTCTCTTGTATTGTGTGTCTTTTGTGTTTTGTTTCTGCATTTGTTTTATTTTATTGCTCCACGGTCCTGTTTTCTAACAACTGGTATCAGAGCATAAGGTAACTCGCAGGAAAAGAGGGTTCCTGGTTCGAGTGGGAGAAATGTTGGAAGATGGAAAGTTTAGGGTCGAGAAATTTAACGGCCA
>JZKD02S0537885.1:253714-275586 GCA_000966675.3 Picea glauca
AAAACCTCTCCAGTTAGTACATATGGATTTATGTAGACCATCAAGAAAAGAAGGTACAGGAAAAGAAAACTATTTTATGTTGATTATTGATGATTATTCTAGACTAACATGGGTTGCCTTTTTAAAGGAAAAATCTGAAGCATTTAAAAATTCAAAGTGTTTAAGGCTCTGACTGAGAATCAAACAGGAAAAAGATTAAAGGCAGTAAGGTCTGATAGAGGAGGAGATTTTAGTCCATGGAACTTCAAAGAGTTCTGTGATAAACATGGGATCAAAAGAGAGTACACAATTCCAAGGACTCCACAGCAAAATGGAGTTGTTGAGAGGCAGAATAGATCAGTACAGCAAATGGAAAGATCAATGATGAATGAACGGAACATACCTCGGACTTATTAGGTGGAAGCAATTCATACAGTTGTTCATATCATTAACAAAGCTCATCTCAGGCCACACAGTGACAAGACCCCTTATGAATTGTGGTTTGGAAGACCTGCTTCAATCAAGCATTTTAAAGTTTTTGGGAGTAAATGTTATATCAAGAACAATGATGAAAATATTGGCAAATATTATGACCGGGCTGATGAAGGTATCTTTTTCGGTTATGCTACAAATAGTAAAGGGTGCAGATGCTACAATAAGAGACTGCATAAACTAGTTGATTGTATAGACATAAAATTTGATGAAGAAATCCTTGTCAGAAATGTAAGCATTGTTGAACCAAGAACAAAAGATATAGTTGAAGATGAAGATGAATAGGTCCAAGGATTAGAAAAGGAATAATCTGAATTAGATGAAGATACGAATACTCAGACTGACACAAATCAGCAGAAAGAAGCAAAATCACCTCTCGGAATTATTAGAAAGAATCATCCTGAAAATCAGATAATTGGAGATATAAATAAAGGAGTTCAGACAAGAAGGAAATAGATTAAAGACTCAGAACAATCTCATGTTGCCTTTTTATCTATGATTGAACCTAAAAAATTTGAGGAAGCTAGCCAGGATGATAATTGGATTAGAGCAATGAATGAAGAGCTTGATCAGATTGAGAAGAACAATACTTGGGAGCTTGTCCCTAGACCTGAAGATAAAAATGTAATAGGTTCCAAATGGGTGTTCAAGAATAAAATGAATGAAAAAGGACAAGTTGTTAGAAATAAAGCCAGATTGGTTTGTAAAGGGTATGCACAAGTTGAAGTTCAGGACTTTGATGAAACTTTTGCACCAGTGGCAAGATTGGAAGCTATCAGAATGTTTCTTGCTTATTCATGTCATAAGAACTTTAAAGTTTATCAGATGGATGTTAAGTCAACATTTCTTAATGGAGATATAGAGGAAGAAGTATATATGGAACAACCTGAAGGATTCTCATTGACAGATAATCCTAACAATGTTTGCAAGATGAAGAAGGCCTTATATGGACTGAAACAAGCACCACGAGCTTGGTATTATAGACTGGACAAATTTTTACAAGATAAAGGATTCAAGAAAGGTATTGTTGACAACAACCTTTACATTAAGTCTGAAGGTGATAATTTATTAGTTGTTTTGGTTTATGTAGATGATATTATTTTTGGGTGCACTGATGAATCATCTGTCCAGTGGTTTGCTAACTCTATGCAAACAGAATTTGAGATGTCCATGATAGGAGAACTGTCATATTTTCTTGGCTTACAAGTAAAACAAAGATCTACAGGAATATTTATTTCTCAAGAAAAATATTTGAAAGAGATGTTGAAGAAATTTCAGATGGAATATTCCTCTCCAGTTAGCACACCTATGGTGGTTGGTTGCAAGCTCAGTAAAAATGTTGTTTCACCGGATGTTGATCAAAGGACATATCGCTCTATGATAGGCAGTCTTTTGTACATCACAACATCACGTCCTGATATAATGCAAGTTGTTGGAATGGTAGGTCGTTATCAATCTGCTCCTAAACAAAGTCATTTGGTAGCTATTAAAAGGATATTCAAATACTTGAAGGGAACAATGACTTATGGTCTGTGGTATCCCATAAATCAGAATTTCCAGTTAACTGCTTATTTAGATGCAGATTGGGCAAACTGTGTTGATGAGAGAAAAAGCACCAGTGGAGGAGCATTCTTTCTAGGTGACTCATTAGTAGCATGGCTTAGCAAAAAACAAGGATCCATTTCATTGTCAACTACAAAGGCAGAATACATTGTTGTTGCTACTTGCTGCACACAAATTTTGTGGATGATTCAAACTCTTGCAGATTTGAAGGTGACTTACACTGAACCCATTCTAATTCACTGTGATAACACTAGTGCTATTAGTGTCTCTAAAAATTCTGATCTTCATTCCAAGACTAAGCATACTCCAATAAAGTACCATTTTCTCAGAGAACAAGTTACAAACAAAATTGTCCAGCTGAATTATATTCCTTCTACAGAACAGATTGTTGATATATTTACTAAACCATTAGCAGCAACCCCTTTTGGATATCTTCGTCACAAGTTGGGGGTTATAATCTCTTGTGTCTAATCTGTTCACCTGGTCAGGGGGAGTACTTATTGAATATCTGGTGTATTTCCAAGATGCTCATAGTTGACAGGGGGAGTATGTACTACAACATCTCAGGGGGAGCATGTTATTTCTTTGACATTGATGTCAAAGGGGGAGAAAGTGTGATGATTTCAAGATCAAAGTATATGTTACGGTGGCATTGTCACAGTGGTATAGTTGCATGTTTTTCATGATTTTAAGATGTTTCAGTGGTGTAGTTACATCATGGGGTTGCCATCAATGCCAAAGGGGGAGATTGTTGGCATGTTTTCAGACAGAAGGCAGAGGATGGTGGTTGGCATGTTTAACAGGTAGAGTATTCTTGTCATTGATGGCAAGATTAGAGTATTCATGTCATTTATGGCTTCAATGGAAAAACAGGAACAGAAGATAAGTTCAGGAAGTCCAGCAACACAACAAAGATCGAATGACAAGATCAAAGTGTTGGTCAAACTCCATTTTGGAGTTTTGGCTATCGGGATTTCAGATATCGGGAGATAGAAATGTCAAGGATCATTACAACAAGAGTCCCGAACTCACGATATGCGAAATCGTGAAATATCCTCAGCCGTCAGATCAAGGATTGATTTGAACCGTTGATCAAGCATGACGAAGGCCCGTAAAGTTTGATACTCCATTTCGGAGTTTTGGCTATCGGGATTTCGGATATCGGGAGATAGAAATGTCAAGGATCATTAAAACAAGAGTCTCGAACTCATGATATGCGAAATTGCGAAATATCCTCAGCCGTCAGATCGAGGATTGATTTGAACCGTTGATCAGGCATGACGAAGGCCCTAAAGTTTGATATTCCATTTCATAGTTTTGGCTATTGGGATTTCGGAAATCAGGAGATGGAGAAGTCAGAGACTCTCAACATTAGGAGTCTCGAAGTGCCAAAATGCAAAATCCCGAAACAGACACGTCAGCAAACCACGTCAGCTAAGAACATGTGGCACAACCAGGAAATGACAAGTGTCAAGTTGACTCAACATTTCAGGCACATGTAAGTCATGTATCAGAGTGACACGTGGCAATTATTCGACACGTGTCAATCCACATGTGACGTCAGCAGGTTTACATCACTTCGGAGTTTCGAAAATCGAGAGATGGAGATGTCAAGAACTCCAACCACAGGAGTCCCGAAATTGCGAAATGTGAAACGCCAAAATCCCGTCAACTGTCCATCTCAGGGGGTTATGTGGACCGTTGATCCGACTCGCTTTCAGAGTTTCAGAAATCGAGAGATGGAGATGTCAAGAACTCCTACCACAGGAGTCCCGAAATCGCGATATGATCTGAGTCGTTGAATCAAGATCAGATATGGACCGTCAAATCATAGGACAAGTGGCAAGCGAATGGAATTTTGCTGACTTGGAGTCAACGGAGCATGGTGTGGAAACTCACGAGATGCGAGATTGCGATAAGATCTGGACCGTCGGATCTATGGAGATTTCAATCGTCGATCAGACTCAAGGAAGTTTATAAACTCGCAAAATATGAAGTGCCTTTTTGGCACAGTCTATGGTCACCGTCGGTGGTCACAAGAAGGGAAGGAGTCAGTCTAGAAAAGCTCCATTTCGGGGTTTCGGGGATCGTGACTTGGGGAGTCGAGATGCCTCATCTCTAGATTCACGACATGTGAAATCGCGAAAGCGCTTTATGGATAAGTGTGTGGTCATAGCCATTGGGCACATCGATGGAAGATGGAGGAAGAAGCTAGAGGTGCTAAGCTTCACCACAGGAATTCTAAAATGTCGAAATGTGAAATGGCGAAATAAATGTAAGAACCTACGGATTCAATCCAACCGTGCAGGTGAATTTGAACATGATCGGAGGGCTACTGTTGCACTTCACAATTACTCAATCAGTTACGATTCAGTTAGAAAAACTGATTCATGATTCTTGATCGGTTGGTGATTCAGTCGCCAAGGCATTTTTCTCCAAGAAGATTCAAGGTGTAACTGAAGTGGTAATTGGGCATAAAAGGAATACACAGAGACTGTACATTGTTGGTTGCTCTGTATGAAAAAAATGAGTTGAACTGTAACAAAGTAAAGGTGACAGTATGCGCAGTGTGAGATAAAACTCAGAGATGAGTAACAGATGATGAAGAGACAGAAGCAAGAGCAGAATTGCAGAACAAGCTTGAAGCATAGCAGAATTGCAGACAGAGGAAGAGAAGAATTGCATAACAGTTAGAAGCAGACTAGATTTACAAAACAGAGAAGAAGTGGTAAGAATCAATTTAGCTGCCTCGTTGGTTATTCAATCATTCATTTATATTCCAGGGTGGTTGGGAGGTGCTAGGGAGGATTGTTGTCCTCAGAGGTTCAAGTGGGTGCTTGAACACAGGGAGTTGCAACTTCCTTCTGGTTGCAGCCAGAGAAACTAGGGTGGCAAGGTGGTGCAAGGGAGAACAATTGTTCTCTGTTATACAGGTTGGAGCTTGTGTAACTGGAAGTTGGTGCTTCCATCCAGTTGGTGTTGGAACATTAGGGGAGTTGGTGCTTCCTTCTAGTGGGTGCTAGAGAAACAAGAGAGTCGGTGCTCTCAAACAAGTTGAAGCTTGTAAACTAGAGGTAGTAGCCTCACATTGAGTTGGTGCTCAATTATAGATGATGTACAGAACTTAAAAGACTGCCTATCATTTCGAAGAAGAAGAGGTTATCTCCCTTTATGGGTTTCCTCGTGAAAATTTGTCTCTGTGTATATCTTATGTGTGACTGATGCTCATTAATTTTATTGTCCATATGCTATATAATGTTGATGATCACTTGAATAAAGATTAAGAATGTATTAATAGACTTAAAATTGTTTAAGCACAATAACAACTGATTCACCCCCCCTCTCAGTTGTCTTAGTAATTTCAACATTGGGAGGACTTCTCCATTTCATTCTTTATTACATCTTCAGCAGAGATTGACATGATCATTGGCAGTAGGGGGTTTTGCAAAGAAGTGAAAGGAATAGGGGAGGATGAGCTTGTTGGCCTTCACGAGGTTTCCTCTTTGTGATTCGCCACCATTGCTCTATTCCACTTCTAGCTTAGCTTTATTTTTCCTTTTCACGCTTTGTCTTTCTATTGTACATTGCGTCTAGAAGGGATAAAGACCATATACCTGGCCCTAATCTACGCAGAGACTTGCAGATTTTGAAGATTTTTGATTTGTATGAGAAGCTCTTTTAACAAAAATCAGTTTTTTTCCTCACTCTAGAATATCTCTTTGATTTTTCTTTAAAGTCCTTAGTTTTCCTCTTCTTTATTTATTTAAAACTCTGATTTCAGAACAAAAAAAGTTAGACGAAATCTTTAAAAGACAAATTAAATGTATTTATATTGTAAACAATCAGGGTTCATAAAGTTTATTTACTATCTAACTAGTGTACATAAACTTTATTTATTTTATTATTTTAATTTTATTATTCTTACATCCTAGTTTTAAAAAGGAAAATGAACAAATTCATGAATGTTTTATATGTAAATAGGTTTTACTCATTAACTATTTTAATGTATATAAACTTTTTTGTTCTTTTACTATTTTAATTTTATTATGTCTTAAGTCACTCTTAACTCCTAATGAAAAAAAAAAAAAGGTTATATCATGTCATTTATATTCTTCAAATTAGCATAGTTTATTAACTTCCTTAGCTTTAAGTTGACTTTGCTTTATTTATTTTTCCTTTTGCTAAAATAAAAACAAAAGTATTGACTTCTTTTTTGTGTGTGCATTTCCTTGATTAAATCTAATTTTGTTACTATAAATGTATAAATTTTGTTAAAATTGTAAATAGCATAGAAATCGTGAAATTACATAAAAATTAAATATTGTTAAAAGGTTAAATTATAAGGCAAAGCAATTCAAGCTTGGACTATAGGTTAGGGTAAAATTGGCCTAGAGCTCAATGCACATTTATTTTTAGGGCTTTAAGCCTAGGGTGATATTCCCGCTTCTTCTCGCCTATCCCTGCAGGAGGTTGAAATGTTGATGTTGGAGACTCCTTAGTCTTTTGACGTCAACACGAGGCTTTGGTATTGAAAATGAAAATTGGCCCTTTTCCCCTTGAGCAATATCCAAGGTATGTTTAGATAAAAATTTTGTAAGTGAAGTAGAATGGAGAGTGGAAGAGGGGACGAGTAAGATAGTGACCATTTATCCTTTTGGTGGGCACGAAGGAAAGATTCAACCAGTTGATAACAAAGGTTTCACCACAAAAGGAAGAAATCTCCTCTATTAGAGCCATACAAAGAATGGAACAAGTGAATACATGGAATACTTGATTAATCCATTTCTTACGTTTCTTTGGGAATCTTAGGGCCATGTGGCAAAGGATGCTGGTCAAGGTGGATTTCTTTTAATTTATTTGGGAATTAAAAATTACAAGAATCTATTTAAACCCTAGTGATAGATGCATACCGGGAAGAAGTACATTGGGGCCTTTTGTGTGCTCGAGAGAAAGTGACAATAGTGGAGTAGAAATGAAAAAGAAACAATGAGACAAAGTTGTTTTATAATTCAAAATATTACCCCTTTTGTATATTGATTTAAATTTTGAATATTGTCATGTCGAGGGTCAAATTAAAATATGGTATGTAGGGAAAACTTGATGGGGCACAATATAGAGGGAAAGTTGTGGGGGTTCAAAACTTTGGCTATTTTTGGCATGTCACAAGGGAATAATTTTATGGTGCGATATATGGTGATGGAGGAAAGGTTCAGATATGCTTGTTTTATAATAAGCATCTTCCTTACATGCAACACCTTGGGCACTCCATCAATGCTTGGGTAAAACATCCATAATTATTAGAGGTATGAGTGGACCCATGAAGGAAACCAACAATATGTTTAGGATTGGGCCTGAGTTGCTCATAGCCATCTATTGTTTAAGTAGCTTTCCACCACTAAGTATGAGACTTGGGTACTAGACTAAGGTAAAAAACGGAGAATAAGAACTAGTGTCTTGTCCATTGGACTCGTAGTGGATTTCAATGATTTTGATCTGTCATGTCCCCTTTTTTTGGGTTCCCCTATTGTGTAGTTGGAGATGGCTTCTGAGGCTTGTCAATGAAGAAAAAGGGAGTCACGGGGTTTATTTGATGTCACCTACCTGGGAGATGTTGTGTTTCTAAAGTGACATTTAATTAAAAGATAATAAAGTAACTTTAGATTAATATTTGTTAAACATTATGAAAGCAACTTTAATCTTTGAGTGAAAATTAAAAAGGGGGGAATAAGGGTCATGCTTTATATAGTCAAAAAGGGGAACTTCTAGAAGGGCATGGAGGAAGAATAAAAGGAGGGGTATCGCTTCACTTTGGGATTATGTTTTGGATTGATCTCTTATTGGAGTACTCTTGTGAGCCAAGGTTTTCATTGGGGTTTTGGAAAAACCCTTCCATTTGAGTTTAGTTTTGGTGGTGCAATATCCACCCTAGCTAGACAAGGAGGAAGATCCATCTGAGGTCTTCATTGGAGCTTCATTTTGTGATTTTTCAGTTGTGTAGGTGTAATTACCTTCTTAGGAGATATGTGGGGTTTCCTCGAGGAGGATGCATCATCTATTGGAGAGACTATGGTATTGTTCCAGGTTTTAGTTTACATATTGTGTGTTATCATTGATGTATTGCAGCTGCCATGGCATCCATTATATATTGTATTGTTGTGATCTGGTTCCATTCATAATAAAATTCCCATATTGTCTCTTCTACTTCATGTGTACCTTGGATGCATGCAATATGTTTGACAAAATGTCTATTGTGAGAATACATGTAAATTGTTTGTAGAAAGTTGTCGACCAACACAGTAACATATGTAATGCAAAGTACATTAACAGAAATAACATAAATTGAACAACAAATAAGTAATATCCTAGCTTAGCTACAATGGGGATATTACACTGGTATCAGAGCTAGAGATCTTGCCAGCATGAGGGGAAACAATGATACGAAATCCAAGTTCTTCAGTTACAATAAGTCATTTTGATTGCCAGAGACAGAGTTACAGTACCAAGGTCAAGATTCATTGATTGTTGGTCGAATATTACTGTTGGAGATCGAATGTCATAGTGGGAACGAGATCTTATGTAGTTGGGCCGAGTTGTTGGAATGCTCAATAGTATTGAGAGGGGGAGGGAATTAATATTATACCCTTTAATTTTTTTTTGTCTTAAACTGATTCAAAACACATTAACATTCATAAGTGCATACATTCATATCAGATATATACTCATTATAATAAACACGTTACAAATATAGAAGTGAAAACCTTGAAAGTGTTTTATAGATAAATGTTGATTTGTGATAAATAATTTTCTATGAGGACACCAATCCTTTTATGAGTGCCAACGAATAACTCATGCACCAACCTGCGAATGAAAGACAACACCAGTCCTTTGTAGGAACCATCCTACAAACCAGGCACCAACATGCAAATGGATGAGGACATTGATCCTCTGTAGGCACCAACCTACAAACCACGCACCAATCTAGATGATATGAAATTCCTTTACAAATATTTTGCTTGAAATTGACCGTAAGCCACAAAAATAACTTCACAAAATATTTGGTCTTCTTTTCTTCTCCACAAGGTTCATGAGATATGAACTCTCCTCCACTTCCTTGTTGTTTCAGATTCACTAATCCATCCACACCTCACTACAACTAGCTTGATCAAGGGACAATTATTTATGTGGATTATGTACTCAACCATTTGTCCCCATATGAAGTCGTGCTCATCAATTTGGCTCTGAATCCCTTTGCCTCTTCTTTAAAATCGGGCCCTAACACTTTTCATTTCACACGATCTGCTCACAGACCACACAACACAATTTTGACGCTCAACAGTCATTGGATCTCATCCTGGATTCAATCTTGTCCATTGATTTACAACCACGTTTATTGGGGTACCGATACACTCTGCAACACTTCAAGGTACAATAGTCGTCCAATTTTTCCTTCATTTGATCACAACCGTCGATTTATTATTTCATATTGGGACCACCGGGGTGTTGAAACACTTAGCACCATCTCGACACACAACAACCATTAGATGTGGTCTAGACTTGATCTCGTTCGTTGATCTATTCATATATTCACCAGGCTATCAAACCCCTGTGACTTATGACATGGCGTTGACATTATCTCATCCACGTGGCACTTTCACAGTTTTACTCATGTCACTGATGTGACCACCATTCTTTTTATACCTTGTATAAGTTGGTTAGGCGGTACCCATGTAGCTCTACGGTGGTCATCGCATATCCTTCGCATGCCAACCAACGATCGAAATTGCTCCTTGGAGTTCCTACGTCGGAGTACCCCACTACAGTCAATCAATCTACTCCAATATGATGTGGTTGCTTAGACAACTTCCAAGTGGATCTGACCTGGTACTGACTTGATGTTGTCATGGTTACTTACACCGACGTGGCTACTAATGTCATGTTGATGTCACCACTTACTTCAACTTTTCTTTGTACACTTTTTTGACTTGGCACTCTGACACGTGGCCTCGTCCTTTCTCCTTTCGTGGCTGTGACATGGCAATTGATATGGCATATGATATGACTCACACTCATTTAGATTCTCTTGTCAGAGTTCCAATCAAGTCTTACATTCAAACACTCTAATACAAAAGCATAGAAGAATATTCCCTTCTCATATCGAATTTTGTGCTGAAGGATTAGGACCACGAAGGGTTGTGTTTAAGTCTTTCGTAGTGTTTTGTCGAAGTGAAACGACTGACCCTTTTATTCACACTCTAAATCAAGAGCATCGAAAAATATTCTTTCAAAGTCATTCTTGTTGGATCACTTATATGCATATGCCACGTGTCTCACTCACAGCCATGGATCTCACTTCCACGTGTCCACTTCACAATCGTTGATGTCAACTCATCATGTGTCTTTGTAAACTGCCACAAGTCCTTTTTTCAGAGTCGTTGATCTATTCCACTATGAATAGATCCTAGTCGTTGATCGGTCTTGTTCTATCAAAGTTCCTTACTAGACTCTAATGGCTTCACTCCGACAACCAATAAGATACCGCCACACATCACCTTCATAGTCGTTGATCTGTCTATTCTGAATACATAAGGACCATTGGTTGGAGCTCTGTTCTAACTCTTTCAGACCTATGGATGGCCGCTCCAAACCCTGCTACATGAATTCATGATAATCATTGATCTCTTTATTCTTTGCTCAATCTATGTCATTGGTCAGAACTCCTCGTCGGAGTATTCTTCTAGCTTACACTCCATATATGCTACTCTGAAAGCCTTAATCCATTTGTTTTCGGACTCGAACTCAAGACTACTTCACGTCGTTGATCTGGATGTACTCCACTCCAGATCTAATCTCAGTCGTCCAAACCTTTAGACACATGAATAAGGTCTCGATCTGATGAATCTATGGTCATAGATGATTCTTTATCATGATCTAACGGTTCTTGTTCCTCCACACTTGCAAAGGGGATTCGACTATCTACCCACCTGCAAACATGATTCAACAACGTCCTATTTTCTATCGATGTAGGATCATTAATCTCTTCGATGATCGATGATCAATGCATTATCTATCCTCCTTCCTCAACTGAGGGTTCTTTTAAAACCATGATTTAAGAGTCTATTGTTATCGTGTCACAAACAACTTCCCATCAATGACATTGTCAAGTAATCAGTCAAACAAACTCCCCCTACATTGTTGACATCAATGACTATATAATCAACAATATCCCCCTTTATCATTGATGGCAACTCTATTGTTAAGTTGATTCCCCTGTCTCGTTTCTCTCCCCCTTTAATATCAATGGAAAAGGGTTTATGTATTTGGTAATTTATTCGTCGTAGTCAATAATACTTTTGTCTTTTTGTAGCTCCCCCTAACGCGATACTCTTCATTTTTCTTTGCAACGTGCAACCATAAGCACTATCCCCCTGATATTTTGGTTATGTTGAGCCCCCAATAGCTTTCAGTTGAATCTTTCACTGAGAAATGGGAATGACTCCCATATTTTGTCTAAGATACTTCACCACAATTGAAACATTTGAAAGGAAGCTTACCTTTATATTTTTCAGTTCCTCTCTGGAGCCTTCTCACAAAGTTGGCTTCTTCTAAATCAAAATCATCATTTGAGTTGTCACTTGATTTGTATTTTCTTATGTTGACCTTTTTTAGGCTTTGAATGTTACTTCCCTTTTAGGTACTTTTTCTTGTCTTATTTGCATCTCATAGGCTGTAAGAATTCCATGCAATTCAACCATTGTTAATTTGTCCAATTCTTTTTTGTCTTCAAGAGTTGATATATTAGGATTGAATCTCATAGCAAGTGATCTGAGTACCTTTTTCACAATGAATTTCTCATCAATTGTTTCCCCCAATCATATGCTGATGTTTACAATTTCATCCACACGTAAAAGGTACACTGCAATGTTTTCTTCTTCATTCCTCTTCAAGCTTTCAAATTGATTCCTATGAGATTGTAGCTTTGTTTGATTGACTTTATCATCTTCTTCATGAGTGTTATGCAGTTTATCCCACATTTCCTCTATTGATATACAGTGCATTACTTTGGTGAATTCTGATTTTGATAATCCTTCCAGAATTGCATTCATGGATTTTGCATTGTTCTCACCGAGCTTCTTTGCACCTATATCAAAAACTGGATTTGTTGGGGTTTCATAACCATTTTTTACCGATTCCTAGACATCATACCCTAGTGACTGCAAAAACACTCTCATTATGATTTTCCAAAAGGCAGAATCTATTCCATCAAAGTATGGAGATTTGCTTAAGGAAAATTTCTCGTGTTTATCCATGTGATCTATTGGGATCTGCCTTCCAATGGTTAGACTATTGTTGGAGGAACCTCGCTCTGATTCCAATTGTTGGAATGTTCAATAGCACTAAGAGGGGGGGGGGGGGTAATCAATACTATACCCTTTAATTTATTTTTGTCTTAAACTGATTCAAAACACATTAGCATTTATAATTGCATACATTCATATTAGAGATATACTCATTATAATCAACACATTATAGATATAGAAGTGAAAACCTTGAAAGCATTTTATAGATAAATGTCAATTTGTGGAAAAATGATTTTTTGTGAGGACATCGATCCTCTTATGAGCACCAACTCATAATTCAGGCACCAACCTGCAAATGAAAGAGGACATTGATCCTTTGTACGCACCAACCTACAAACCAGGCACCAACCTACAAATGAATGAGGACACCAACCTACAAACCAAGCACCAACCTATATGATATGAAATTCCTTTACAAATATTTTGCTTGAAATCGACCGTAATGAGATATGAACTCCGCTCCACTTCCTCGTTGTTTCAGATTCACTAACCATCCACACCTCACTACAACTAGCTTGATCAAATTATCATTATTTATATAGATTGTGTACTCAACCATTTGTCCCCATGCAAATCCATTCTCATCAAGTCATCTCTAAGTCCCTTTGCCTCTTCCTTAAAATTAGGCCCTTACACTTTTCATTTCACGTGATCTACTCACAGACCACACAACACAATTTTGATGCTCATTTCTCGTCAGATCTCATCCTAGATTCAATCTTCTCCATTGATTTACAATCGCATTCAGTGGGGTACCAATACACTCTAAAACACTTCAAGGTACAACAATCGTATGATCTATCCTACGTTTGATCACAACCGTCGATTTATCCGCTCATATCGGGACCACCAGGGTGTCGAAACAATTAGCACCATCTCGACGCACAATGACCGTTAGATTTGGTCTAGACTTGATCTCATTCATTGATTTGTTCCTGTGTTCACCGGGTCACCGGGATACCGTACCCCCGGGCCTTATGACATGGCGCTGACATTATCCTATCCACGTGGACCATTCATAGTTTTACACATGTCACTGACATGACCGCCCTTTTTTGTATACCTTGCGTAAGTTGGTTAGGTGGGACCCCTATAGATCTATGATGTTCATCACATCTCGTTCGCATGTCGACCAACGGTCCAAATTGCTCCTCGGAGCTCCTTTGTCAGAGTACCCCGAGTGTAGTCAACCAATCTACTCTGATATGATGTGGCTGCTTAAACAACTTCCACGTGGATCTGACATGGTATTGACTTGATGTTGTCGTGGCTACTGACATCATCACTTACTTAAGCTTTTCTTCGTATGCTTTGCTGACTTGGCACTCTAACACATGGCCTTGTTCTTTTGTGGCTCTAACATGATAGTTGATGTGGCGTATGAGCTAACTCACACTCATTCAAAGTCTCTTGTCGGATTCCCAATGCAGTCTTACATTCAAACTCTCTTATACAAAATCATCGAAGAATATTCCCTTCTCATATTGAATTACGTTCTGAAGGATTAGGAGTGCAAAGGGTTGTGTATAAGTCTTTCGGAGTGAAACAATTTACCCTTTTATTCACACTTCGAAGTAAGAGCATCAAAGAATATTCTTTCGAAGTCATTCATGTCGGATGACTTGTACATATCTGCCACATGTATGCCACGTGTCTCACTCACAGTCGTGGATCCCACTGCCACTTGTCCACTTCACAATCACTGATGTCAACTCATCAAGTGTCTCTATAAACTGCAACGTGTCCTTTTTCAGAGTCGTTGATCTATTCCACTCTGAATAGATCCCAGTTGTTGATCGGTCTTGTTATATCCGAGTTCCTTATTAGAATTTGATGGCTTCACTCTGACAACCAATAAGATACTACCACATGCCACCGTCGCACTAGTTGATCTCTCTACTTTGAATACATTTGGACCATTGGTTGGAGATATGTTCTAACTCTTTCAGAACTATGGATGGTTGCTCCAAACCTTGACACATGGATTCCCAATGACCATCGATCTCTTTGTTCCTTGATCAATCTATGTCGTTGGTTGGAACTCCTCGTCGGAGTATTCTTCCAGCTTACACTCTAAATATGCTACTCTGAAATCCTTAATCCATTTGTTTTTGGACTCTGAACTTATGACTGCTTCATGTTGTTGGTCTAGATTTACGTTGCTCCAGATCTAATCTTAGACCTCCAAACCTTTAGACACATGAACAAGGTCTCGTTTTGATGAATCTATGGTCATGGCTGATTCTTTATCTTGATCTAACGATTCTTGTTCCTCCACACTTGTAAAGGGGATTCGACTCTCTATCCACCTGCAAACATGATTCAACAAAGTCTGATTTTCTATTGATATAGGATCATCGATCTCTTTGATGATCGATGATCAAGGCGTGATCTATCCTCCTTCCTCGACTAAGGGTTCTTTTGCAACCAATTTTTAAGAGTCCATTGTCATCCTTTCATAAATATCTTGTCATCAATGACAATGTCAAGTAATCAGTCAAACAAACTCCCCCTGCAGTGTTGACATCAATCACAATATATTCAGCACAAGTCCCTTGATTGAGGAGATGAGTTTCCTTATTGGACCGAATTACATACCTCAAGAAGTTTATTTCTTTGTGACTAGGTGGATTTCCTTTGAATAAGGGCGAGATCACTTATGTAAAGGTCAAATCAAGAGTATAGAGGCTGAGTTTTGGTTGTGAGGGTCGTTTTGGTAAAGAGGGTCGAATTTTGAGTAAGAGAGATTGATTTTTATGGAGTAGTGGTTGATTTCCGTTAGGGAGAAACAAAGTATATGGAAGAGGGTCGCAATCTATCATAGAGAGGCCAAGTCTATCATTAAAAGCCGAGTTTGTTGGTTGTAGAGATAAAGTAGCAAGTTGGGTCATTTTCTTAATTAGTTGAACCGTTTTCTTATATGCCAGATCAATATCACTTGTGCCAAGCCAAGTTTGCTTGTTGGGGATCGAGTTCTTCCTTTCGTTGGCCAAGATCTTCAATTACAAGCTGAGTTGGGTGTGTGGGGGTGAAATCCCATAGCAACTAGACATATCCAGTTGGGCAAAAGTTTTGTTCTTGGCAGGACATGCCATAAAAATCCATACTTCCTAGCAGAGTTGTGTTACCTTATTTATGGACCAATTTATTCTTGTTGAGCATATTTCTTAATGGTTAGGTGGGTCGATTCTCATTTATGGACTGAGATCTATGATGTTGGGTTGATTTCATTTTCAAAAGGCTAAGTGCATCGATGATAGAGCAAAGTTTATTTGTTGTTGAAGGAGTGTGCACTTCTAAGAACAGACCAACAATGACTTTGACTAGATCTATGAGTATAGCCATGTGGCCATTATAGTAAGGGTGGATAATAATAAAAATAATAGTTTTGCTTGCCCTTGCTGCCAAATATTGTGTTACATAGTTTCTATGAATCATGTGTTTTCTATATATTGAATACATTACTATTGGCACCAACTATGTTTATCATTTGCAAATCTCAACATTAAAACCTAAGCCAATAGTTACAAAAAACAATAAACAAGATGACAACAGTAAGGGTTGATTTGATTGAGTGATTGTGGGAGCCTACATGGTGTTTGACATGATATTTATGACAAAAATTATTTATATCCAATAGTAAGGAGGTTCATACAGTAAATACTTGATAGGCCAGCCGATTGTTTGACAAAATCTTTGAGTCGGAAAATCCACATAAACCTACAGCAATAGGCAAAAGTTTATAACAACAGTAAAGAGGGATTGTACAGGGGTAAGAAAAGATGGAAAAAGAGCTCATGAATGAAATTTCAAGGAGGCTAAAAACAATTAAAAACATGCCTTATTACTACTAGGAGTATCTAGCATTGGGTGAGGAGATTTGTGTAGATTTTCTTTTTAAAATCTATTACACCCTCAAGTATGGAAGTTGGCCCAAGAATGTGGACAAGGATTCCCTTAAAGGCATAGGGAAGAAATTGAAGAGAGATGAGCATGAAGGACAGGAAGAGGAGCATGCATATAGCCATGTTGAGGATGTGTGCATAGAGGAAGACCAAACAACAGCCTATGATACACCATTAGAGCTAACTGATGAGGCCGATGACAGTGGTGTGTTGGATGGGTATACCCATGATGAAGTTTTCAAATCATCAAAAGATGATGATGCAACATCTTGTCCTACTTATGAAGACTATGAGGAAATGTTCCAATCAGTCGATGTTGAATATACAATATGTTTCCATGTCAATGATGCTTGTGATGAAGGTGATTCAAGCGTGATAACACCTATGCATGATATAGTACCTTATCCTATTTATATGTATGATAATACAATCATGATAGTACCAGAGCTATGCGTGGAGGATGACAATGAAGGGGTTGAATTGGTGGATGAAATATTGTATGAGGGTGATATTCCACATGAATCCCATCACAAAACAGTATCATCTAGTGAGTTAGTTGGTCCCTTGTGTGACAACCTATGCCATGTTGATGAAATAGCATTGTGTGGTTTGGAGAAAAAATTATTGGTTGCATAGGAGCAAGTTGTGCAGGTGTTGACGAGGGGAAATAAGTTTATTGAAGACCTTATGTGGAAAACCCAGTTGGAGGAGAGACAAAACAGAGTTGCAGATGGAGTTACTAGTACCCAATTATGCATCATAAAAAAAGCATTAGAGCAGATGAAATCCTATTACTTGCAGTTGTTCATGGATAGGGACCTTGCTCTTAAGTTCGTTGAAGACAAGGAAAGGGAGGTTGAGGAGCTTGGTTACCAGTTGAGTTTGGTACACTCTTCATCGTTGACAATGACAAAGACTCCATCATCTTTGGCAGTTGTGACACATGAGGGTGTGTGTCGCACTCATGAATTAAGGGAGGAGCCTCTTGTGACGATTATGCATGATGAGAATTCAAAGTTGCAGGTGCTTGGGTATGACGCAAGGGGTTTTGACCATGCTCTTTTTTTGCATGGTGGGGATTATGAGCCACTTCTATTAGATATCCCACTAAACGCTTGAGGCTTACCTACAGATGAGATAGTTGAGCACATTCCTTGTGGACCAAACCGCAAGGAAGTGTATGCATCCATGGATTGGGTGGACATGTATATGACAGACATGGGCATGCTCTGGGATACAGGTTCATGCGACGTTAGTAGATTGATGGATATAGTAGCACCTACGTGATACAGGATGGTACAGGACGATTCAGTGATGGGCAATAGTATGCAAGGATATTCATTGGCACACAATAGTGTACAATGGAGTTGTGGGGTGTTTCCACCGGGCATACCTCCCAGCATCATCCTTAGGCATACCATTGAGTTTTGGTTGCTCATGATCGATGAGTGGATAGGCAAACCTTAGGGAACAACCTATCCCTAGATGATCAATATTGATATAGGATGTTAGTAGATTAGGGCCAGGGAGCAGGTTAGTCACAAGTCTGCTTCCAGACTTCATTACGATCTGTTGGTCATACCCTTGGGGTTGACCTACGCATTGGTCACTATCCAGTCTTGTAGGCAGTGGTAGAGGAATCTATTGTTGTCATCTTATGCCCTCATTATATACAACAGGACATGGGAGTTTCGCCTGAGTCAATTGCATGAGACATGTGGCATTGTGGCCATGTCACGGGTCTTTCATTTGGACCATATGATCAGTATGAAGAGTGCATAGGAGGAGATCTAGACTCTATTGGATTAGTTCATGGAGATTTTAGCAGGCATTGGGAGTGATGGAATTTCAATTTGGTTGTGGGATCCTAGCATTCATCAGAGTGATAGACTGCTTCAGATGATGAGGGTGATCGACAAGGTCATGATTGGTTCGTGTTATTGTGGGGATGTTGTGGGAGGAGTTATTGAACCTTGTTCTATATGACGAGGTAGTTTTCCCCTCACAATACCTAGGATCGAGTCTATCTGCAGATTAGTAGGCTTCAACGTCACCAAGATTCCTTGGAGAGACATGATCCAAGATGGTGAGTTTGGTTCTTTCAGGAATTTCAGCTTACAGGTTCAAAAGAGGAGAGCGCAATATGAGCATGGTGATCAGGTCATTATGATCAGAGTGGCGCAACATCCGCACAATGGTTCCTCTCGAAGATTAGCTTCAGACCATGGGACTGCACTGCTTGATAGTTTAGCAGCTGATACAGATGAGATGGTCAATTTTTCACTTTCCGTAGTTCACTCTTGGGATGCTTAGGTTTGGTTGCTTAGAGGAGTGGTCCTTTGAGGAGTTGACCGAGTTTGTGTAGCTTTTGATTTCCTGCCTTATCATAGGCAGTTAGGTGGGTTCTTGTGTTGTCACCTCACAGATTAGGGCTATGAATAGAAGGTGCTTCACATCATACATGTTAGTTTGGAATCCTGGTGACTTTACAACTTATAGGCAAGTCCAAGAGAGAATCACATGGAGGGGCTTTGCAGACGATGTCTTGAAAGAATTTCCAAATTATTCTTGGATAATTCTAGTAGGTTAGGGGTGTTGAAGTATTAGGAATTTCCCCTTTGATACCCGAAGGTTAGGTGTCGTTGATTCCCTATCAGTTTGTGACCATATAGACTTCTCTGGGATGTCTGATTTTAGAGTTGGTTTGATTGACTTCATTGAGATACATTCGCAGGATATGATACTCAATAGTGGGGACAATTCTTTGACGCATTATAGCTTGTGCATGTAGGAGTGGAGGATGCAGTCTAGGCAGGAGGATCATATATTTGTGATCAAAGTGGTGCAACATCAACATGATCGGTCCTTTATGGTGATAGCATGGGACCCTGGGATTTTATGGGTTGACGATTTGGCAGCTAGTGAAGATGGGAGAGCCAACTGTTACTTTCGGGAGGCCCCTTGTATAAGTACATTACAAAGCAGTATTGTGGGTGGTAGGTGCTCTACATCTTTCAGATTGGTTTGGGACCCAAGGATGATTATTATTTTCAGTTTGGTTCAATTTGTTGCTCCTATGGGTGTGATGGCATTGCTTGAGGACAAACAATCTTTGGGAAGGGAGGAGTGTCATTTCCCCATCTTTTGGGTTCCCATGTTCTGTAGTTGGAAACTTATGAGGATACTCAGTGAAGAAAGAGGGATTGAGGGGGTTTATTTGATGTCACCTAGCTGGGAGATGTTATGTTTCTAAAGTGACATTTAATTAAAAGATAATAAAGTAACTTTAGATTAATAGTTGCTAACATTAGCAAAGTAAGTTTAATCTTTGAGTGAAAATTAAAAAGGGGGGAATAAGGGTCATGTTTTATTTAGTCAAAAGGGGGAAAGTTCTAGAAGGGAATGGAGGAATAATAAAGGGAGGGGTATCACTTCACTTTAGGATTATGTTTTAGATTGATCTCTTATTGGAGTGCTCTTGTGGGCCAAGGTTTTCGTTGCGGTTTTAGCAAAACCCTTCCATTTGAGTTTAGTTTCAGTGGTGCAATATCCACCCTAGATAGATAAGGAGAATGATCAATTTACAGTCTTCATTGGAGCTTCATTTTGTGATTGATTTTAGTTGTGGAGATGTAGTGACTTGCTTAGGAGGTCTGCGGGATTTCCTTGAGGAGGACACATCATCTATTGGAGAGGTTGTGGCATTATTCCAGGTTTTAGTTTGAAAATTGTGTGTTGTCATTGATGTATTACAACTGTCATAGCAGGCATTAGATATTTGATTCTTGTGATCTGGTTCCATTCATAACAAAATGCCTATATTGTCTCTTCTACTTCATGTGTACCTTGGATGCATGCAATATGTTTGACGAAATGTCTATTGTGAGAATACATGCAAATTGTTTGTAGAAAGTTGTCAACGAGCATCGTGACATATGTAATGCAATTTACATTACCATAAATGACACAAATTGAACAACAAAGCACTAATATCCTAGCCTAGCTCCATTTGGGATATTACATGATCACCTGCACTTATGGACCTTGAAGCAAACAAAGTTTTAGCAGCAAGCGATCAGTTTATGTAAAAGGGTAATAGAACATTATTTGAAAAGGAACTAGCTAAGAAAAGCAATAACTAAAAGTAAAGAAAGTAATGGGCATATTCTAGTCGAAGCGACAAAATAAGCAAATTTCAAATACAAAAGTGAAAATACCAACCAAAGGAAAACTACTTATGTACCAGTCAACTATCTAGAAGATAGTTAACTGAATTATCTCTTCAGGATTTGGCCATTAATAGGAAAGAGGTATACTTCTCCTTTGAGATTTTGCAATTTATACATGCCTAAGGAAATTTTCTCACTACCAAGTGAGGACCAAGCCATAATTGTTGGAATTTAAAATGTTTACCTTTCTCTTCGTGTGGTTTGTCCCATTTTAACACAAGGTCTCCCACCTGGAATTCCTTTTCTCTTTCAAACTCTTTATCAAACCATCTCTTAGTTATTTGTTGGTGAACAAAAAAATTATTCTTTGCCTTCTCTCTTTCTTCTTCGAGTTTGAGCAGGGTGACAACCCTTTTTTGCATGACTACACCATTTTTCCCATGTGAGGTTTGAAATAGATGGAGAAATGGGAAGAAAATATTTGGGCGAATGATGGATTCTTTCATGTACACTTAGAAGTAGAGAGATGTTCCTAAAGAAGATTTTTGGGTCACTCTATTATCCTAACGGGAATTGCATAAGGTGTTGTGCCAATTCCTCTGATGGTCAACTACAATTCATTTTAGGATATAGAACATTTTTTTATTAATGGATTCAACTCCACCATTATCAAAATATGTAGCCTTATCAAAGACAATAATGGTTGGCACACTAAACCTGGTGATTAAATGATGCTTTAAAAATTGAATTGGAGCCTCTTTGTTTACCTTCGTGAGAGGTACAATTGCAATTCACTGTGTGAAGTAGTCCATCATAATCATAATGCATTGATGTCGTTTGGATGAGTGTGGGTTGATTTTACCAATGACATCTAGTCCCCATTGTTCTGAAAGTTCTTCAATAACCACAAGTTATAAATGGTCGTTGTCTTCTTTTCCCGGTCAACACACTTCTGACATGTCGTGCATCTTCAAGTGTCAACGTCAATGTGGACATCTTTGAAAATAGTTGGCCATAATACTCGATTCTTAGGATCTTATCCCATTAAATTTTCCTCCAATGAGTTTGTCATGTAATTCTGTGGGACTTTATCAGTGTCCTTCTTCTCAAGGCATCTAAGAAATACACCATCATAGTTCTTCCAGAATAGGATGTCATTAATGAGATCATACTGAGAATATCTAAGCCTTGTGGCCTTCTTCTACTTGGAATTAAATGACAAGGGGAAGTATCTTTCTACAGATACTACTTGAAATCATTGTACCAAGAATCAATTTGAGCAGGCACATGGAGAACTTCCTCCATGTAGAGTCACAATTCATTTTCCCAACATTCCTCTAATGAATCAACTAAATCCAAAGCTTCAGTTGGTAACTTCCTAAGGCCTTGACCTCTAACTATAGTTG